>JAQFZC010005014.1:0-14925 GCA_034695205.1 Dicyrtoma fusca | reverse complement strand
CCTACCAGTACCACTACAGTTCCCTACTGGTACTCGCTACCAATGGTACTGGTGGTGGTACTTGGACAACACTAGTAGAAACTACCATGGAATGCCATAAATACAATTGAAGGTACCTATGTATACAACATAGGTAACAACATTAAAAATCTCTCCTTTTCCTTGCGCCTTGCCTTGACTTTTTGAGTCGACTATATGTTGAATGTATAATCGTTGGCTGTGAGTCTGTGAGTTAATGTAATGTATATTTAAAAGGGTTAGTCTAATGGTCTTGACACCCTGGTGTCGAAAGGTGCTTCAACATCAACATCAACACCCGCACCATAAGCCAACATCCAAAACAGAACCAAAAATCCAAACCCAACGTTAGTAGGTACATAAATATAAGCCTCAACAGCCACAAAGCACAACCCCCACATTGGTCTCTTATTCAGTCCCATGTCTTTTTCCTCTTTCTTGTCCCTTATGGTCTCTGTTCTGTTCTGGGGTAAGATTCTCTTCAATCTCACTTCAATGTAATGCGCACCTGATTCTCTCGTTTTATTTTAGTTAACAAAACAAAACACGAAGAATACAAAAAAATACCGTCTTTTGACTATTCCCTTACTTACCCGTTTCGTCGTCTGTGCTGTGGTTATTGGTTAGGTTTATCCGTATATTGGTAGCTGCTTTTAGATGTTAAACATGGGCACAACAACAACAACAACAGCTGAAATGCAATCCAATGAAACATTTAAAAAGACATTGACTTCCAAATCCAATCTTACAAGGAAGATCTACTCATTTTTTAGCTCTTATTTGAATTTTTCGATAATAAAGAAGACTGAGACTGTCCTCCAGCAAAGATACTCCAACGGACTAACAATTATTAAAAAACAGGTGCGTTTATACACAATAAAAAGGACGCACAAAGTTGTCACTTTTAAATTTAAAATTTACCGATTTAAAGTCTATTGAATGCGTAATTGAATTTTTAAAATACGCATTACTGTTTTATCAAATTTGAAGAAAAATAAATTAAATTGTAATTGCCCGCACACGTAGAATATGCATCCTACCCTGTAAGGGTTGCGGCGGATGGTCCATTCAAAGTCAAACGGTGAGCGTCCCTGTAGCAGTAGTGTAGCCCATAAAATGCCTCCCATCAGTTTCCCGGTCTTTGGGTCTGCCAGCGTTGAGCAGACAGCGTAAGGAAAGGAGGCTAATTGATATGATGGAAGATAATGAAATAATGCTTGATAAAATTGAACTGATTCAATTGACACTAAAAAGGGGAAGAAAAGGTTAAGATGTCTTAACTAGGAAAGGATGAGAAGGGTCAGTGGACATATATATATACCTTGTATCTAGATATAGGTATATAGGTAATAGTATAAACAAGTATAGGCATTTGTGATGGTTGGGCTGGTGAGTAGTTTTGAACAATTTTATTGTGTTATGTTACATTATGAGATGAGTGGAGAAGTGAGCGGGTTATTTTACCCAAAGGAGTGTCTCAAACTCTGTGTTTTCATTTGGCTCTGTGGATAGGAAGGAAGAGTGAGTGGAACAACAAGCTTTGACTCCCCATGCTGTACATACGCGGCCTGTACAGGCACATTTATGCGTTGTAAATCTAAATCTAACACAAACTAATCTCATTCATTAGGTCCAATTGCGATAGGCATTACCCAAAATTGAACGTAATGAATTGGACTTTCAAGCCATAAAGGTTTCTTGATTGCCCAGATGAATAGATATCTAACCAGGGATTTCACTCGACGACTCGTCTTCCGACCAAACGCAAATCTGACACCCATCTCCCGTCCCTCCTACCTTTCTCAGCCTTTCTCCCTTGCCCCTATATAGCCAGCACCAGCCAGCCCTGTATGTACACACATCCATCTACCATTCCCACTTTAGGGCACTTTCCCACCTTACGTGCATATAGCCCTAGTTTATACACGTATATCCATACCCATCTATCTATCTTTCCATCTACCCTTCCACGACATGGCCACACGGGTAAAAAAAAAAGCTACAAATAATCAAATAACACATCCGACTTTTTCTTTTCTCTTTTTCAGGTGAGCCACCACAACACAACACAATAATGCAATAAAAACAAAAACAAAAATAATAACAACCAGCCATACGAATTTACAGGGGAAGAATTCGGTGGCATACCAGTTTGTAGCATTTTTTGGGGTAAAAAAAAATGATTTCTTCTTTTAGAGCTCAGGAGGTTTTTGTTTTTGCGTTTTTGCGTTTTTGGGATTGTTATTGGTTTGATTTGATTTGATATGGTGTCTTTGGTTTGTTGGTTTGTCAGCAAACGGTCGGTTACGGCTGGCTCTGCTTCAGAGGTTTTGCTTGGAAAAGGATGTTCAGTTGTAAAGAAACGGAGATTCCTTTCTGCTGTCTGTCTGGATGCAGTAGATGGGTCGAGTTGGAAGAAGATATTGCGCGAGATTGATTCGCTGGCTAATGCAGACTCTTTCGCCGCCCACCCGACACTCCTGTGTGGCCATAGGGTGATCTTCCAGCACGCCTCCAACCCTTCAGCAGCCTCAGCCACTTTTTCCAAATGACATTCCACTCTCTGACTCGGGCTTTCCTATCTCTGTAAACTGTGTGCTGTGTGTTTGAACCTAACACGCTAAACCTGTGTAGTGCCATATGAGATCCAGGAAGGCTCTCTCCCAAGCCAAACTAACACTTCATATATAGGCTTTATTCCTATTTAATTCCTCTTAGTTTTTTGTCCCACTCTCGAGACTCCGGCACGTCCTCAAACGCTATCGCTTCATAATACGTTCCAAACAAATCAATCCAAAGCCAAAATCCCGATCCAAAGTCGTATTTCTATATCACACGGCGGTCCTCCTTGAGGACACATTCACAAGTCAAGTTCTCACCGAACAAGTTGAGACACACAGGCTTTCCCTGGAACTGAAGGGCTCGGCTTGGAGGGCAGTTGATTTATATCTAGAGTTGTTCGATTTTGAGGGAGATTGGGGCAGAGTGAAAGTTCCTTTTTCAGTTTTCAATGATAAAAAAATAAAATCAAGGATTTTTTATTATTGACTTGATAGTGTTGGTGTGTTGAGACAGTTATAATAATAATTACTCTGAGGTGCTTCGTTGATTTCCGTTACTCTAAGCCGTTGACGGGCGGACAGAAGGGACCGTCGAGTCAAACTGGAATTACTTGCAATGTTGAACAACATCGGAGCTGTTGGAGGAGGTAATCCATTTTTTAAAACTACCCTTATTTTTGTTTTGTAGTATTAATATTTTAGAATAATATTTCTAAGAAAATAAGGAAGTTTCAGTCGAAGAAAGAAATTAGATTCAGAAATTAGATGAATAGGATTGCGTAGTCTGTGAAGAATGCATAGCAATTAAAAATGGATGCATTTTTTAAAGAAATGATCGCAGTAGGTAGTTAGTTTGACTTTACTATGTTGTACTAACGTCAGTTATGGGACCACGATTAAGTTATTTAACGACTACGAAGGCAAAAGGAAGTTTGTATGTGCGTGCGTAGTAAATTTGTGTGTAGAATTTATTTATTTACTAAATACGTTATTATTTCATTATCTTTAGCAATAAAGAACAATAAAGTTTAATTGGGATGGTTAGGAAGATTTAATTGACTAAATTGTTTGCTGACTGTACTAAAAGTTTACACTAATTACGTATGCAAATTGTATTTATAGGCGTAATTAGTCATAACTGACTCCACTGATTAAGTGCCACATGCATCCCCACTTGAGAGTCAGTCACTATTTATTAACAGTCATTTTAAGCTCCATTCAAAATTAAAGGCACACGTCCCAGGGAGTCATGTAAAGATTAATTTCTACAATTAGATAGATTATTTTAATGTCATTAAACCTTAATGTAGTGATAATCACGGTTGATGGTTTACTACACATTCTCAGCCCTCCTCTCTTGCATACAAATACTGATATATAGGTACTCCTCTTTAAACTGTCCTTATAGCACTTGGCTACAGTGCATATCCATCCGCACAATAACGGGGTCTAGCACAGATTAGAGCTTCTTTTTATTATTATTATAAGGACATTCAAGTCAACAACATTAAAGTTATAAAAAGTCAAGGGGGTATCTTCTATTGAACTTGAAATTGACACCTTCAAAATTTCTTTGATTTAGATATTTAGCAAATACTTTTGCATAAGTGTTTGACTTTAGCCGAATTTAAACTGCCTTATCAATAGAATTACCCCATAAATTTTCAAATATTAATAATAGTATAAAATTTTAAATAAAGCTGGTTTTCACACAGAAAGAATTAAATAGCGCCCTTTCAAACAAAAAGCCAAAAAGCTTTGAATTATTAGAAAAACATTTGTGAGCTAAAGCTGAAACAAAATCGGATAATTTAGTAAACTCGGATTTTTATTAGCAGATTTTGTAATGATTTGTATACCAATAAAATTAACCTTAAATATATGTCAACTTTAAATAAAAATTATAAATGGATTGTGCTTCTTTGATTTGACGTCACTAAAGATGAATGTGTGCTTTAGAATAATTAACTAGCTTTTTAAAAAATGGTGCACTTATTATAGTTTTTTATAAAGGGCACGGCAACTCTAGTCTTTGCAATGTTAACGACAGTCGCTCATCAATCCTCTCCGCCCCCACGTCCATTTCCGCTGCTCATCAGGTAATTGTTTTTTTTAACTCTTCAAGTATAATCATCGGCATTACAGTGTTCTATAGACTCATTTGAGTAACTGCTTTTTCAATTGTATTTAAAGGACGGAATATTGTTCAAAATTATCTTTAAACTACATGTTATCAGTATTACAATAATATTGCCATGTACATATGTACATAGTTGCATCGTAATATCTGTAAGGATAAATTCAATTTTAAAACATTTTTGACTTTTGGGAAAGCAAACTCAATACTCAATCATTTTAACTTTAAACGATGATCACTGAGCAATGATAGTATACCTAAGTTAAATGCACATTTCCTTTCCCTCCCTTCTGCTGGGGTGTAGTTGGGTAACTCAGGCGGGATTGGATCCGGAACGGGAACCTCAACGCCAGTTTCCTCAGACAGTGACAAGCCCGTAAAGCAGAAGAGACATCGAACGAGATTTACTCCGGCTCAATTGAATGAGCTTGAACGGTGCTTTTCCAAAACGCACTATCCCGATATTTTTATGCGGGAAGAAATCGCGATGAGAATCGGTTTGACGGAGTCTCGTGTTCAGGTTAGTCTCACTTTGCCCTCACTCAAAAATTACTTTACAAGTGGCGAACCAAAAACTTCTACATCAGTCCAGTACACCTATGTATAGTACATATCTAACCCAACCAGGTACATCAAATATGTATGTACCAGACTCATAGACAGGCGCCTTTCAAGTATGACGTCATAGCAATGCTTTTTTTGAAATGATGAAAAATCCCTTTTTGCACATTTTAAAAATTGAACT
Source organism: Dicyrtoma fusca (assembly GCA_034695205.1). Lineage (NCBI taxonomy): Eukaryota > Metazoa > Arthropoda > Collembola > Symphypleona > Dicyrtomidae > Dicyrtoma > Dicyrtoma fusca. The sequence continues at coordinate 9,464 of JAQFZC010005014.1, read as the reverse complement.
AGTGCTTTAGGCATTTGTTTGTTTTATTTTTTGAAAACGTGGATTTCATACTTTTGCACTTACGAATCCTACCTACATTTGGTTTTTTGACAGTGTTTTTCTATCGCAAATCCTATGAGGTCATTTATAGAAGGTCCCATCATATGTCCTAAAACACTGTACAGATACGAGTAGGTATAAGAGCATAGGTACACGCACTTCAATAGGAGCCCATATTATTTTGGAAGGTCATGAGGATGGAAGTCAAGCCTATATTTTATAAGATTGGTGCATCCCTCACAGCACGTCGATTTGAATTCATGTCATTTTTCACATTTCAATTTTTAAAACCTTTGACTTTATCGACATCGGCAGCATACTAACACAGTACTGTACGAAGGAACATTTAGCAAAGCACCTATAGATGCATAATGCATATACATACTTACCACAGACTATTTTATTCGTCTACGCGTCATCACTCACAATGTCCCAATGTCAGTTTTCAACTTGTTGAATTCCTATTTTATTCCAAGTTATTATTTAAATGGCCAGCTTTAAATTTATTTTCTTTTTATACCTTTTTATTTGATTCGGGGAAAGTGACAATAATACTTGATACTAGTGTGTCCCCTGCTTTATAATACTAGCTCCTTGTGCATGAAATCAGCCAGATTGCTCTGTAGGCTTGGTTCGTAAAATTCTGTTAACTACAGTCCGACAGTGAGAGAAGTACAACAAGTGTAGACAGTTGTTTCTTGAGTTGCATTGCATTGAGACTTGCTTTAGGAATGTAAATTCTGCTATTTTACAAGAGCAAGTGGATTAGTGGATGCAGGATAAGAGTCTAGAAAAAAAAATAAGATGAGAAGAAAAAGTAGGTGTAGGTGCTATAGGAGAGCATTGCATTGTGGCTTATGGATTTGGTTGAGAGACAGAATTGAGCGTGTTGAGAGTTTGGGAAGAAGATCGAGTGTTGGTGGTAATGGATGTAAATTAAACGGTGCGTAACTCAGTGGCAGAGAAGTAGTGACCTTTACCAGGCATTTGCTTGCACTTGAATGATCATCACACATCTAGTTAGAGCCTTCCCAACATCTCTTGTCCATCCATGTTTAGTTTTAGTTTTTTTTTCTTCTTCTTCTCTCTCTGTCTCATTTTATTTCCATGAACTGAGGACTGAGCTACCGCTGGCCATCATAAATCCTTATTTGCTTACTTAGCCTATTAGACACACACAGTCACAACTCTTTCAAATATTGCTGACGCATTAACAACCCAACTCATTTGCATCTTTCTTTCTCATAACACTATGTAGGTAAAAGGGCAGACGGACTGCAGGGCCGCCTAGTTAAATATACATATGTGGTATAAAGCCGTAGGTATGCATATAAGTAACCAAACTTGTTATACCAAACTTTTTTTAATTTTTTTTTCTGGCCCATCCTTATTGTAATGTAGTAGCATACATACCTATGTAGGTTCTGGCATGACACGAGATTTTGTAGCTCGGCTTATGGCATTGCATTGGTATTAGAATCAAATAGAGATGAAAATTTAAAGTTACATGCAGATGCTTCATAAAATTCAAACAACAAACAAATCAGAGAGACAGTGTGTACCGTGCCCACAAAAGCTGGACAGGAGCTTGGACTAGCAGTAAGAAACTTGCCAATTCGCACAATCCACAATGGATTATTCATTCTTTCAACAACAAACTAAACCAACAAAAAAATTTTATAAGTATAAGTATATTTTATTTATTTCTTCCTACATTTTTTTTTTCTTTCACTCAATCTCGCACCATGTCTTACTTTTTTTTTAAAAGTATCACCTCATCCCAAGAATAATCCATGTCATGGTTTTCTAATACCATCCTCGTTTTTCTAACACTTGTTTGTAATTTATTGCAGGATATACTTTAGAATCTTGACGCTAGGAACAATCTCTATTGGATTTCTTTGTACATCTATTGCACCGGCTTTTGTTATTTTCTTTTCACTTGCATGACCATTTTCTTTTGTATTCATTTTTTGTTTTTCGAAAACAGAGGACACAAAAGTGTGTAGTATTTTCTCGTAAAATACCAGTATACGAAAATGTAGAACTTAGTTTCTTATTACTCATACCTCAGAGTACAATGCAGGGGGAGCTACCGAGGTGTCTTCCTTCTGATTTGTGTAGGAATTTTTTCACGTAATTATGTAAACATATTGCTCAGTTAAAGTTGAACTAACGTCATTTGCAAGTAGTGAACAGTTTTAATTAAAATCACAAGCCTATTACGAACGGGGAAATATTTATTTTGCCATTAAGTTTTTCAAAACGGAAAATTCTAGAAATCAACGTTTTCAAAAACATTCAAAACTAGAAAGCAACGTTTTCAAAAACATTCAAAACTAGAAAGCAACGTTTTCAAAAACATTCAAAACTAAAAATCAACGTTTTCAAAAACATTCAAAACTAGAAATCAGCGTTTTAAAAAACATTCAAAACTAAAAATCAACGTTTTCAAAAACATTCAAAACTAGAAAGCAACGTTTTTAAAAACATTCAAAACTAAAAATCAACGTTTTCAAAAACATTCAAAACTAAAAATCAACGTTTTCAAAAACATTCAAAACTAAAAATCAACGTTTTCAAAAACATTCAAAAATAAAAATCAACGTTTTCAAAAACATTCAAAACTAGTATCTAACACTTTTAAAAAGGTCACAGAAAGAAATCAACATCTTCAAAAGGGTCAAAACTAGAAATTACCATTTTCAAAAAGATGTAAAATTTTATTTATCGCCGTTTCCAAATGGCTAGATGCAGACAATTGTATATGTACTTTTTAATTATGAAACTGCCTGAACTGTCTACACAAAAAATAAGGGAGTGATGCATGGTTGCTTAGGCAGGTGTATACAAGTACTACCTAGGTGTATTAGTTTCCGGTTTCATTCATAAACTCTGAGGCAGAGACAAGGAACGGAGTAGAGTAGAGGCAAACGAAATGGGAATGGAAGTAGGAGCGAGAGGCTTGTAGGACATTATAGGAATGTTAAATTTTTACGCCTGGGTGTCAAAACATGAAAGAAGGGGGAAAAAAATTCAATTGTAGTAGATTCACAGGTTACTTCTGTTTTCTGTGGCACCTCTGCACAGTGCAGTGTACAGTGTATGCTACTGATACCATCCTATAGGGATTCATACGTATAGTCAAGTGAGCAATGCCATCTTCATCTTCATTTATTGCAGCAACACAAGACCAATGTCTAAGACCAATATAGATATATGTATGTATCACCGTGTACAGTAGACCTTGGTAAAAAATTTAATACGACCACACAATTTTACTTTTGATTCTTTTAAAAGCATTTTTTAACCTTTCAGTTCTATCAGTTCTTTCACACTGTGCTTGTAGTTTGTAGTTTTTTCGACCGCATGAAACAAGGGTAACTTCCGGTAAATTCTACCCTTGTCTGTACCTAAAATTTTTACTTTTACCAATTCGATCGAACTTGCATGTTAAAGATCAAAATAGAATACATCTGTATCCCTATCCATGTCAGCTTTTGAAGAGGGAAAAATTAAGGGATAAGAACTTGGAATCTGCATACAAACAAAACCATAAATCCGCCAGGACGAAATTATATGTGGTTGTAGATATTTAGCTGGAGATTTTAACTTGGGTTCGGTTCGTTGTTTGGTGGTTGGTTTTGTTGGTGTTGGTGTATGTGGGGTGGTAGGCGGAATCTGTACGTGTGATATTATTACATATCAAGTTGCTGCAACAACACAGAGGCACATTGGAATGGAAGTGGAGATGAGGATATAAATTCCCCAGTGACTATGGATAGTGGGATAACGTGTATCACGAGTGTTGGCAAGTTCATTGTGATGATGTAATAATTTATTCAAGGAGTATAAGAATGGAGGATGAAGGAGAAGCGTGAAAAAGTCTTTAATTATTGAAAACCTCCTCCGTCGCACTCTTTCCTTGACTTCCCTTCTTTCCTGGATCTGATCCCAGAACACTAATCTAGCCGAGGAGTGGATCTGGACGAGCTATAGTATGCACGTACAGTATGACAGCGAATTCGGTCCTCACAATTTAGATTCCGAGGCACACCGTAAACGTTCTATTAGTTTTTTTCTGAAAGACATGCTTTAGATTAATACCGTAAGTACTATTTTTATTCTGTGTATTTTACGTAATTATGTAGATTGCTAAAAATTTGAAGCTTTTTGTGACTCAATACTAATCGAACGTTTACGGTATGTACTCCCGGGCAGTAGTGACAAAACAGTAGATGGTAATAGCAGAACTGGAGCATTCTGAAGAAGAAAAATTCTTGTAAGTATTCGCATAGTGTAGGTCGTATCGTAGGTACTGCCTGTATGCATTGCATCGTGTATGGTTGAGATCCAATCTCCAGGGTTGGGAAAGCCAGTGAGTCAAATCGCAGCAGCAGGGCTTGTAAGGATAATCAAACATGGGCGACACAAATCAACGCCGATATCCGTACAAAGACGCTCCGTGTAATCATAAAGGATGTATTAGACATTATTATAAGTTTTATATTCACATTAATACAGTAAGTCAGTAAAAGAGAGAGTATCAGTAGATGAGAGTGCAGACCATACCACCTCATAAGTTCATCTCTATATATGTACGTACATACCTATGCACACTTTCTCCAGTCTTCTCCAGCTGAGATGAACAACGAAAGGAAAGACGTATACATAATACAGTGGAGCGTTAGCGTTCCGGAGGTATTCGCAATGTACATAATTTCCTATTTAGACCTGACATATGTTGGGAGTGGGACTGGGGTACTGGAAGCATGTGGCCTACACAACACACCGTCTCTGTGGTAGTAAATGGCATGCAGCTATATCGTAGCTTAAGAAGCAAAATTTGTTACATCCAATCGTGGATACAAGCAACGTGATGTATACCCCAAAACTCTAGAAAGCAAGATGGTCCATATCCCCAACATACAGAATATGCATCACATTGTCTGACATTTTTTTGAAAACGCCAATTTTATTTTTTTATTTTGTGACCTCTTATGCCGGCACGGCTGTAGAGAGAAAGAAACCTTAGTCAGAAAATCATTTTATTGCTTTGACACTTTTTGAAAACGTCCCTTTCATGTTTCGACGCTTTTGAAGACGCCAATTCAATGTTTGGCATTTTGTAAAAACATCTATAGATATTTCCCGCCTTTTAAAACATCATTTTCTTGTGCTGACACTTTTTGAAAAACTTCAATAATAATTTTGCTTTTTGACACTAGCATACAGCTGAAGTAGCTATACCCTCTAACATGTATGGACCACTGTGCTTGTAAACGAGTTTCTGGACCCCTGTGTTTTTAGCCAGGATTGGATGTAACCCATTTTGCTCCTTAAGCCACGATATGTACCTAATATTATACATGTTCTGGTGATGATAGTGTTTGGGGTAGCCGGCATGGTATGACTGGATAGGGTAGGCGGCAGTGGCAATGGGGTTTAGAGCGGTATGTACAGAGCGGGGCTTAGAGGAAAAGGCAATTTGTGCTACCCGATGATGTGTTTATGCTGCTATTATATCAACTCCCTCCTTTTGGGTCTATGAATACCAAATAGGCTGTGCAAATGTTGAGACCACCAGAGTTCTCCCCATAGAAAACATCATCAAAGGTCATAAAATTACCCTGATTTCCCTCTCAACTACCACCAGGATCATCATAACTTTCTCATGAAATTTATTCCACCTTTTTAAACCACACTTTCACTCATTTTTACGCTCATTCACTCTCACTCCGATGAAGCTGAGTCTCCGTCTTTCGTCTCATCATCACCAACACCTACCTCCCTACCTACCCAACCCCCATACAGTATAAAGTTTAATATTTTGAGTACATTCGCGTTTACTCGTACAGGACCATGGGTACGAGTACCAACCATCATAACCTAACCAACATTTAGAAGGGTTTCCTTTAAAGCTAGAACCAGCAAAAAGCCAGATTCAGAATTTACTTACGATTAGTGCAGCTCAAACTTTGAAGCTATTCACGATACCCCGAGAGAAAAAGAATGAAAGTTCTTATAGAAAGGCACAATTTTTATTTTTTCGTGTGATGGCTTGATGAAATAAAATCCCTGCCCCAGCACTATACGTACAGTATGTGTTACTAGTAATATTGTTAACAGATAGTAACGGATTCTGCTCATGCCGTACAGGTTTGGTTTCAAAATCGTCGAGCCAAATGGAAGAAGAGGAAGAAGACCACAAATGTTTTTCGGACGCCAGGAGCCCTTCTCCCGTCCCATGGACTGCCACCATTTGGATCCGTTTCGGATGGTCTCTGCTCTCCTGGGATGTTTGGCCCTTCGGATACTCGTTGGAGTGTGGCCAGTATGAATGCAGCAGGTTAATATCCCTCTTTATCAAATCCTAGCTCTGTGCTACCCCACATATTGTATGCACTACATAAGTAATGTCCTTTGTACTACATTTTGGAGAAATACTACTTTTATACAGGCTTTAACACAAGTACTACGAATACAATTCCTACATACATGTACCTAGGTAAATACCGTGGGTGAAGAAGCGTTGTGGGGTAAGTCCAGACCCATCTTATAAGCATTGTATCGCAAGTCCAGGGTCCCCTTAATGTTATTTTGATTAGTCCCAACAAAACAAAACAGTAAAAATGTGATTTGCACTTGCCCAAACTATTACAACTGCTATTTATTTATTTACATTTTTTCTAAAATAACAAAACTGCAATTTACACTTTTTCAAAAATAGCAAAACTGCAATTTACACTTTCCCAACAATAAAAGGGATATTTATTCTACTATTTCAACAATAGTAAACGTGGTACCTACTTACACTTTGTACCAAAACACATCGAGAAAAAGTTTATTTTTTGGACTTGCGACACAATGCTTTTAAGCGGGGACTGGACTTACGCCACGATGCTTCTTCACCCACGCTGTGCATAGATACATTTTTCCAAATGAAACTGGCTTTTAGGCCCCGGTTATTTAATGTTAATTATATTGCACCTGAGAGTGTTATTTTACTTTATATTCATTTCCACCGCATTCACGAATGTCAACATGATCAATTACATAAACATATCAGTAAATACAGACCGTTATTCATTAATAATGTAAATGGTCATAGAATGCAAGTATTGATTTTCAAATTAGACTAAATAATTAATTGCAGTGCACTGATCAAAATGTTTACTATAAAAAGACAAAAGGAGATTTGATATGAATCAGTGTTAGGGTTGTGAAATTAACATTGATCATTATCATTTGATTTCTTTTTATTGAGCGGAGCGGGGTACATATATTGTGTAAATTGTATTCGGCCTTGTGATAAAAATTTGTGGTAAAATGGTGAATGTTTATTACGATAACGATATAACACAAGACAGCTGGAATTTTTTATTACTATGGTGTTGTGGGTGTTTCAGTTGGACTGGCAGGGCAATTGAGCCAGGCGGGTGTTTCAATGAGTGGTTTTAGTCAACTTCAACACCAGTCTTCGGGGTTAAATATGGGACTTCCCAACTCTCATTCCGTTCAATCTTCAGGTGGACCTGCCATGTACCAAACCCATCACTATGGTCTCAACTCCCTAGGTAATTCCAATTGTACGTTCGAAAGTTAGTATTCTCTCTTACCTATTTATTTCTGTACCAATCAGTCAATGGATATTACCTATTTTATTATAAATTACTGTTTTCTACATATCAGTACTGCAGGCTGCAGTTGCCTGCCGTAATTCTAATTACATTTTAATTATTTGCCCTTTCAAACAACCATGTTTTAACAATGCTTTCACCTTTGTTGTCTCACTTTTTGTTCCCAACAGATCCAGTACTGTACGGAAGTCATGAACATTTGAACTCAGCCAGAGACTCGCATCATTGCTAAATCAAACTAAAGCTATCAGTATTACAGATAAGATTACATACATAAATGAACTTGTCGTCGTTGCTCTGTGGACGACAAAAGATGAACACAAATATATAAACCATCGTATATTTCTAATGCACCAGGATGACTGATAATTTCGACGGCATGAAAAAATTAAAATCAGACCGGTGTGCAACAGCTACTATTAATTATTCATCAGTCAATCTCTGACATACGACAAAGCTGGAAATATACCGAGGCGAGGCATTAGTTGCATGCTATGCTTCGTCTGAATTACCAAATGTTTTATTTGCTTTACTATTAAACGTACCATAATAATATTTATAATTGTAGAGTACAATAATAGTGAGCAACATTGTATATATTTACTATTATCAGTATAGGAGATTATTATATAATTAATGCTAAATTTAATCTGAAAAACGAGTTAAAATCACATTATACTTGCACTTGTAATTAATTTACACATCTATAATTCTATATGATTATCACAGTAGTTAATAATAAGTGCAAGTCATAATTAAATATATAGGTATACATAGGAATAAATGTAGGTGATTTATATGGACGAATAAGAGTATCTATAGTAGAATGTTTCTCTCTTGAGAAGCACACATTATATGTAGTATTAACGTTTAATCTAAAGTGGCTACTGACTCTGTGTATGTATTAGCATTTGCAGTGTAAAAATATTATTAAAACATTGAATAAATTATTTCTTTCTTTCTCTGCAGTACGAAATACCTAATTATCGTCGCGTATCGCGTAATATGATAATTGGAGACTCATTCATATATGCCTCAACCATTTTCTCTGTATTTTTAAGTTTTAGGATACAAGTCATTTTAAATAGCTACCTTAACCTGACATAACTGTTAAAACTGTTAAAAAACCAACTGAGAATCAAATAAAAACAAAATTAATGATAAAATTTGATCCCGAGAGGTTTATTTCAATAGGAAGGGGACCTACTGGTGAACTTATAAGAAGGTCAACCAAGAAACCACTCGACTGTTTAGGTGGAGCGCCAGCAAATCACAGACGACAGAATATTAACTATTTATATTCGTATTTTAGAGGAAAATCAATCTTTGGAAATATTTCCAGTGGGTATCAGTTTTTGTATTACCATTTGCATTCTAAATTAGAGACAAAAGTAGTCGTTGTAAGTGTTTGCAATGCCTACCACTTCCTTTGTATTTTATATTTTTTTTAATCTTTTATTGCGCAATGAAGTGAAGGGAGTTTTTAGAGAAGAAAGGAGAGGGAGCGGCAGAAGGCACGTTTTTATTAGGTAAAAAACGACGCCTTATATATAATTGGTAGTAGGTACTAGGTCACGTACTCGAAGACTATCTACTCGAACGCCACGTACTCGAAACCACGTACTCGAATCCATGTACAATGTACTCGAAACCATAAACTCGAACCACAAACTCGAATCCATGTACTCGAAACCATAAACTCGAACCAACAAACTCGAATCCATGTACTCGAAACCACAAACTCGAACCACAAACTCGAATCCATGTACTCGAAACCACAAACTC
>JAQFZC010005013.1:0-14926 GCA_034695205.1 Dicyrtoma fusca | reverse complement strand
AGCTGGCCGACGCAGATTATAGTAATGCATTGCAGCCATACCAGCTGCCCATAAAATTACTTACAGAACTTTTGACAAGATTCATATGGTAATGCCACTCAACTTATATCCTGACAACCATAATACTTGACAAAATCCTATTTCAAAGCTGTTTAACGACTTATATTTCCGGATTTTCTTCCTCACACGCCCATTTGTGCCGTTCTATGTGTAGTATTGTAAATGACATCACGGACTTCCTAGTAGGTTTAAGATTACAAAACTGCACAAAAGAGTTTTAACCTTGTAAATTACAATCGGCCTCACAATGACTCCCTAAGTCTCTGTAGTAAGTCGCGATACAATTTTCGCATCCTGACTATACCAAAATGGGGAAATTATACACAAATAAGTGCATAACAATCGGATTTTATTACCATCTGTTCATAAAATGTGCAATTTGCTTCATTCAAATCGAGAATGAAGCGTTTTTGGATATTGCCTCAATCACTGAAAGTGATTACATGAACAACTGTTTGATTCAGCTACACACAATCGGTGACGGCATTAACTACGCACAATTTAAAAACCCTGTTGCAATATCCAACGACAATAAAGACACACGTGAGTGGAATATATTTAAACTGAATTACATATGGGGTTTCAAAAGCAGCAGTAGAATTCAGTGTTACGCATTAATTGTGATTTTAGAAGTGTGCCCTTCACTCGCAAGAAAAGATGCAGAATTATTTGACAAGCTAACTGAAACCTCCGCTTTAGCGTCGGTGAATATTTACCCACAGTTGCTGATGCTAAATGTTAACGAGATATGCTTGAAATCGCCAGTATACTACAGAATTAAATGGGTATTTGCGACACTAATAAATGACAACTGGAGCAAAAACCACGTACCAATGTTTTTTCATTCGACCTATAGAAAATACACTTCTTATTTAAATAGCTACTATTTGAAACGTTCAGTTGAATATTTATTGACAAATGTCAAGATTGGGCCTCGAAATAACGTGATTTGGGATGACATAGATAGACTACCAGAATACAAATGCTACAATATCTCTGTCCGTACTTGTTTTGCTAACGCCATTGCCAAGTACGAAATAGAAATCGAAAAAGGAAAGAATTTTTCCTGGAGTACTAGATTTAGTAAATGGTTTAAAGATCTGTTAAAAATGCAAGCTACTAAATCGCCCTTTGACCGAAACACACCTGGAATGTTGTCAGAAGCAACGTACGCGTTCCTTACTTTGCCGCTAAACTACACCTACATGGCCAAAATGAGCTCAACGAGGATTACTGATTCAAATGTATTCTATCATATTGCCAATCTAGTGGATGGAGATTTGAATGAAATTCCATACTTTGATGAATTAAAAATAAATACTTATCCCGTCGGAAGCACGAAACCGTACAAGTTTATAACAAAGCACAATGTGCATACACACCAGGGCCTGATGGGGATTTTGACTTCTCCACTTCAACCAACTGTTTGGTATTTTGTTATACTTGCTTCCGTTGCACTCTCCACTACTCTCACACTTGCAACAGCACTACAGAAGGACGCTAAAATTGTTGCGACAACATTAAAGCTATTCAACATCTACTTTTATGCCTTCCTTCGGACTTCAGGTGCTCTTGTTGAGCAATCGCAAATGGAAATACTTTTGATTTATGTAAAGGACCTTAAAGCAAAGCGCGTGTGTTCCAAATTGGTTGCATTGTTTCTTTGTTTGGGAATAGTGGTGACAAAAGGCTATAAAGGATTTCTCAAGTCAGATTTCACTATTCAGCGCCCCTTTGAAACAAACTGGACAACCATTCCGCAGATGACAAATATTTTACTGTATGCTTTCGTAGCAAACAATTCTTACGATTGCGATCGGTTCCTGCATATAATGTTGGATGACGATCAAAAAAGGGTTCTTCGTTTTAGTGGAGATGACAATTATGATCTTTGTCTGGATCAAGAGGCAAATTGCAGAATTTACGAACACTGGAAAGCCTATATGTTACATGAGAAATTGATGTTCAATCGCAAAGTAAACCTTGTCACAATCCACAATATTGTCCACATCGGCTCATCCCAACTGGAAAATCTAGTAAAAGAGACAGATTTTGTTGAAAAATCAGAAATTGCATTTGTTTTTGAAGAAGACGAATTTGATTTCTATTGGAGTCGCTTGCAAATTTCAGCTACGCAGAATCCAAAATTAAAATTTGCTCAAACATGGAACAAGATGATAATTTTCTCAGTCGTCAAGCGTTGTATGTTCTACCGAGAGGAATGCATAAGTACCAGAATTGGGTTCCAAATCAAATGAAAACGCTCTTGTCTTCAAGGATTTACTTGTTGTGGGAAAAGTGGAATAAAATCCGATTTGTGAAATCCAAGAGCTCGTCATTATTAGTAGGCAAATCAAAAGGCATCAAAGAGAAGCCTAAAAGCATATCATTTGCAGAATCTGATATTTCTATCGTGTTTTATATTTATGGAGTTTGCTGCGGTGTTTCTCTTGTAGCGTTTTGCAATGAAATTGTTTTTCAATCCCACCGTAAAATACGTAATGGTGTAATTCGTGTTGCCCTGCAGGTGTATGCGGGTGTTGTTTATCTGTGTGAACTTGTTCGCATGATCTTTATCAGGTTATTTGTAAATTCGCAGATTGTGACTTGCAATATGTGACAATTTACTTACGATACAAGTAGACTCTTTGCTGCACCATTTTATGTACATAAGACAATAACATTTACGAAATAATGACAAAACAGTCCATGTACTATGATAGCTATGATTACTTTATGAACTGACAGGGTTCTTTGCCCATAAATTCGCTTTGGTTTGGCCTCAAATTCGAATGGTTTTTTTTGCTATCACTTTCACTATAATAATAAAATCCAACATTTTTGAGTTACACTTTGCCGTAAAAGATACTATAATTTTAGTTATATAAGTACACACAGATATAGTACTACCGTAAAGACCCAAATTGTGCCCGGGTCTCTAGTTGTGCCCGGGGTCATAGCGCTAACCTTAGTGCCCTCTCTAACAATGTCGGGGACGTGTCCCTATTAATGCTCGGCTCACTAATTGTGCCCGAGGCCTCTTAGCTTAAAGTTTGGAATAGTGCCCGTGGTCACTATGTATTTGGGTCTTTACGGTACATATTTTACAGTGTTAACATCAGTATTGATTTAATTTTGTGGCGTTTATTTCTTCTTTTTTCCGAAATGTTATGCGTTGTTTGTATTTTCGCTGGTAAAAGCACATTCATCTCACTTAGTGATTACAAGTCTTTAACTTTAGACCCATGGAGCTGAACAAAGTTTTGAACTGAATACGGAGTACGTCAGAATTATGCTCACCATCTGTGTATACAGAATTATTTCAAACCAATAATGCAATGTTTATCAATGCACACAAACAATACAATTTGCCATCGCTGTAAAACCTTACGCTGCCTACAAATATATACACGTACGTATAATATATACGTACGTACTTGTAAATGATTTCCCACCAATTCCAATGTGTCCTGTTTGTAACCACTTTTGAGCAGTATTAGCTCTATCTTGCCAACGAACCATTTCTTCAACGCTGTCGAACTGTTTTTGTTTTGTAAACTACATGCAGCCAGCGTTCTCGACTTTCCGAGATTGCGTTGGCTTGGCACCTAATGTTTTGCCCTATTATTATTATGTTACCCTATTACGTGCCGCAAGCGAAAAATTCCTTTCACTCTTCAAGCACTTATAAACCGTACTTATTTACAATGCATTTCAGCAACATAAGGATATTTCTTATTGTGGCAGCTGAATTACATGTAATGGTACGAGCAATGTTTAAGCAGCATAAATCTGCCTACAAAGCGATTCAACCAAGAATAATATTGTAGTTGTTGTTTAAAGTTGGACGATTTCAGATTCTCGTTTAAAAAATGAAAATCAAGCAAATTACGATGATCACATTGGATGCTGTTGTGAATAACAGTCTAGACTAGTCATTGCCCAGTATTAATTGTAAAGCAACCAGATTGGGCCTCGAGGGCGATTCTTTCCTGTTGTGTACTGCTTTTTTAGAAATGTATGAAAGTGGATTTGTGTAAGCAAGCAAAATTACAATAACGTAACAAAGTTAAGCGCTAAAGTTTGAGTTTCCTTTGTGATTTATATGTTTTGCAGATAGTGGCTTTGATTCTAACATACTACGTCCACATCACGAAGATGAGCGGAACTTGACAAGATGTGCTCGGGTTGACAAACATGGCACATTATTAAGCAAATATACTGTTGAACATACTGAAGAACATTGTGATAGAATGAAACAAAAACAATTGCAATTCATGCATTTTTTCCTAGCACAATGTATCGTGATCGCTTTAACACAATTCTCAATCTAATCGATAATTTACGCCACACATTATAAGAACGCAGGGGGTGGTCCGTGACGAAAACGACTTTAAAAGTTATCGTCTTTAGCACTTAAATAAAATTGAAATGAACTAAAAAGATTCGTATCACCCAAAATTTATTAAATAAATCCATTAAATATTTTATGTAACACTAAAAACTAAAAAATATTAAATACACTTACATACCAGTAGTAAAATCTCAATACGTAGGCATATATATTCAAGTGATTGTGCCGCCCCAATTATATCATGACGAATATATTGCCTGGCATTTGATTTCAATCTGTTTAGCAAACATTCATTTCCAGCACATTTTCTTCTTAACATGCCCATTTGAATGAGCTTTCTTTTTGTAGCCTTATACAGGAGTACACCAAAGACATTCATAGTATTTAAAAGATTAGAGAAAGCATTAAAGGGATTTAACTTTGTACATTAGGTTCGGGCTCACAATGAAATTTTTTTCCTTGATTCTCTAGAGAAACAATTTGTGCACCCCGGTGATACCAAAATGGAGCTACTACACACACACATTTTTATAAAATACTTAACTTTTCTATATCTGTTTACGCAATTCGCATTTTGTATCAATCATACTTTGAATGGAGCATTTTTGGATATTACTCCAATGATTGAAAGCAACTATTTAAAAAACTGTTTAACTCAGCTCTACACAATCGGCGATGTCATTAACTACGCACAGTTCGAAAATCCAATTGCTATATCTACCGACAATAAAGATACATTTGAATGGAATATATTTAAATTGAATTACACATGGAGTTACAAAAGCAGCAGTAGCATCCGTTGCTATGCTTTAGTTCTGACCTTAGACGCATGTCATTCACTCGTAAGAAGAGACGCAGATTTATTTGACACACTGGTAGATGACTTGGCTTTAACGCCAGTGAATATTTACCCACAATGGCTGATTCTAAATGTTAACCAGAGATGCCTGAAAACGCGAGTCTACTACAGAATTGAATGGGTAGTTAAAAAACTAATAGAATACAACTGGCGCAAAAACCATTTGCCAATGTTTTTTCATTCAACATATAGAAACGTTTCTTTTTATGTAAACAGCTACGATATGAGACGTTCAGTTGAGTACCGAATCACAAATATTAAGATTGGACCTCGAAATGATCTGGTTCAGTATGACAGAGATAGACTACCAGAATACAAATGCTACAATATCTCTGTTGGTACTTGTTTTGCTAAAGCCATTACCCGATACGAAATGGAAATCCAAGGGGGAAAGAACTTTACTTGGAATACAAGAGCTACTCGCAGTTTTAAAAAACTGCTCCAATTGCAAACAACTAAATCGCCCTTTGACCGGAACACTCCAGGAATACTTTCAGATTCAACGTATGCATTCCTGACTTCCCCGTTAAACTACACTTACATGGCCACAACTAATTTCAAGAACAACATTGATTTGACTAAATTCCCTTCAATTCACAATCATGTGGATAAAGATTTGCGTGCATATGCAAGCATCTATAAAGTACAAGTACATCTTTATCCCGTTGGACAAACAAAGCCGTACAAGTTTATAACAAAACACAATATACATGTAAACAAGGATGCCTGGAGAATTTTGACTTCTCCATTTCAAACAACTGTTTGGTACTTCGTTGTATTTGCATCATTGGCATTATCAACTATGCTAACACTTTCAACAGTACAACAGACGCATGACAAAATTGTTGGGATGCTTGGGAAGCTATTAGAAACCTACATTTATACTCTGCTTAGGACATTAGGGGCTCTTATGGCGCAATCACAGATGGAACTTCTCGTATCTAACGTTAAAGACCCGGTAGTAAAACGTGTTTGTTCCAAACTGATTGTTTTGTTTCTTTGTTTCGGAATAATTCTGACGGAAGGCTACAAAGGATTTCTCAAGTCAGATTTCACAATTATGCGTCCATTTGAAACCAACTGGACAACTATTCCGCAGATGACAACCATTTTACTGTATGCCTTTGTAGCAAACAATTCTTACGATTGCGATCGGTTCCTGTATATAATGCTGGATGACGATCAAAAAAGGGTTCTTCGTTTTAATGGAGTTGACAATTACATTTTGTGTATAGAACAAGAGTCAAACTGCGGAATTTATGAACACTGGAGAGCCTATTTGCTCAATGAGAAATTCGTATTCAGTCGTACAGTAGACTTTTCAACTATCGACAATATTGTCCATATCTGCTCGTCCCAGCTGGAAAATTTAGTAAAAGAGACAGATTTTATTGACGAATCAAAAATCGCATTTGTGTTCGAAGAAGATGAATTTGATTTTTACTGGAGTCGCTTGGAACGTTTAGCAAAGCAGCATCCAAAATTGAAGTTTGCTCACAACATGGAAGAATATGATAATTTCCTGAGTCGTCCAGCTTACTATTCTCTGCCACGAGGAATGCATAAGTACCACGAATGAGTTCCAAATCAAATGAAAATACTGCTGTCCTCTGGAATTTACTGGTTCTGGGAAAAGTGGAATAACATCCGGTTTGTGAAGTCCAAGAGCTTGGCCTCACTTGTGGGTAAAGTACGGAACGCCGTACAGAAACCCAGAAGAATATCATTCACTGAATCAGATATTGCAATAGTTTTCTACGTTTATGGTGTGTGTTCTTGTCTGTCTGCGGTTGCGTTTATGAGTGAAATTATGTTGATCTTTCGTCGGCCGGTTCTTAAGATTTTAAAGCTTATAGGTACGAAAATGTGTATGTATGCATGTTGTTTGTGTGCACTTGTGCAAGTCGCATTTAAAAACACGTATATAAAAATTTTAAAACGATTAGAAGATGTCCCACGTTGTTTTGAGGAAATGGTAAACTGACAGGAAATTTAGTTACGTATAACTTGCATTCTCGTTTGTGTATGTAAAACAAAGAAATGAGTAACACAGCAAAAATATCAGCATAGTGTCAATATTAATACCAATTTATATTTGTGCAAACTTATTTATAGGTATACTTTAAATCCTGAGGAAACATACCTAACTTAAAATCCCGTTACCCTTTAAAAACATTGATAGGAATAGCTCACGATTTAATTTTTTAAGTTTAGCAATTTTATGAGCATGGTTTCCGAAGGTCTACGCCTAAATTCTACAGTAATGGCTACCGGAGTGTCCGTTTATTTTATCGTAGCAAATCTCGTCTTTGCATGTTTTGAAATGGATGAAAACTGTTGTATTTACGTGTTGCTAAAATTTTGAAAAAATGTACTATTTACAATCCACTGAACCAGCATTGCAGTGTGAGCGTTCCTAGTTAGTTCTTACGTCAGGGTTTATCAGATTATAGAATGCAATTTTAGCTATATTTGATTTGCTCGTCAAAATCGTAGTAGCATTAAATAAGTTCTTAAGAGTCAGTATGTATACATTGTTACTATGGGAGTTCGTGTCGATGTAAATGCATAGTTTAGCCACCTGATGGTCGATAAGTGGCTTATTCTCAAAGAAGTAAGTTTCTGCTCAAACTAAAAGTATTAAGAAGCAGTAACAATGTCGTCTTTATCTTTGTATAAATTAAATATGTACGCATCGGGTTTTTAAAAGCTACGCTGGGAATTTCAACAGAATTATTGATTCAAATGCAATGGTATGCACAATGTTATTGAGCAACTTGTAACTGGCTCGAAAACGCTTAAAGCAGAAATGACACCTTAGTGAACATTGCGAAAGAATGAAAAAATAAAACAAATGCTAATGATGTAATTGCTCCTTCAAGATGTCAGTACAAGATCGCCAGTAGTTTGGGGAAAAAAAACTTTAGAGTTATTACTTTAAGTGCTTGAATAAAATATACTTTACTTAAAGAGATTTATTTCATTTGAAATGTATCCAATGAATCTAAATATTATTTTGATCTAACATTATTCACTAAATACTACTAAATAGGAAATTCAATTAAATACCTGTAGTAATTTATATTAGATACCACACTTATATCGTGACAAACATAGTGCTTGAATACATCCTATTTCAAGGATGTTAAGCAAACTTATATTTCCCGAGTTTCTTCCTCACACGCCCATTTCTTCAAACGTTCGTCGTGTATCCTTGTACAGGACATCACGGACTTCCTAGTACGTTTAGGATTACAAAAATCCACAAAAGGGTTTTAACCTTGTAAATTACATTCAGGCTCACTGTGATTTCCTTAGTTTCTTTAGTACGTCGTGATACAATTTTTGCAACCAGGCGATACAAAAATGGGGAAATTATACACAAATATTTTCATAAAATACGGATTCTGTATATGTTTGCTCATAAAATTTACATTTTGCTTCATTCATATCCAGGATAAAGCGTTTTTGGATATTGTCCCAATCATTGAAACAGAATACTTAAACAACTGTTTGATTCAGCTACACACAATCGGTGACGCCATTAACTACGCATCGTTTAAAAATCCTGTTGCAATATCCAACGACAATAAAGACACACTCGAGTGGAATATATTCAAACTGAATTACACATGGAGTTTCAAAAGCAGCAGTAGAATTCAGTGTTACGCATTAATTGTGACTTTAGAAGCGTGTCATTCTTTCGTAAGAAAAGATGCAGATTTATTTGACAAATTTGCAGATGAGTCGGCTTTAACGTCGGTAAATATTTATCCACAGTGGCTGATGCTAAATGTTAACGAGATATGCGTGAAATCCCCAGTATACTACAGAATTAAATGGGTCGTTGTGAACCGAATAGGATCCAACCGCAAAAGAAATCACTTTCCAATGTTTTTTAATTCAATTTATAGAAAATTCACTTTACATTTAAATAGCTACGATTTGACACTCTCAGGTGAACATGAATTTACGAGTGTCCAGATTGGCCCTAGCAATAATATGGCAACGTATGACGGATATAGACTGTCGGACCACATATGTCGCAATATCTCTGTCGGTAATTGTTTTGCTAAAGCCATTGCCAAGTACGAAATAGAAATCGAACAAGGAAAGAATTTTTACTGGGATACTAGATTTACTACATGGCTTAAAGATCTGCTAAAAATGCAAGCAACAAAATCGCCCTTGGACCGGAAAACTCCAGGAAAATTGTCAGAAGCAACGTACGCGTTCCTTACTTTGCCGCTAAACTACACCAGCATGGCCAAAAAGAGCTCAACGAAGATTATTTATTTCAGTGCATTCCATCATATTGGCAATCAGGTGGATGAAAATTTGCTTAGCTATCCAGACTTCGATGAATTAAAAATAAATATTTATCCTGTTGGAAGCACGAAACCGTACAAGTTTATAACAAAGCACAATGTGCGTATAAACAAGGACCTCATGAGGATTTTGACTTCTCCATTTGAAACAACTGTTTGGTGCTTTGTTATTCTTTGTTCCGTTGCACTATCAACTACACTGACAACTGCAACAACATTACAGAAGGAAGCTACAATTGTTGGGGCAACGGGGAAGCTATTAAAAACCTACGTTTATGCATTGCTTCGGATTTTCGGTGCTCTGATGGAGCAAGCACAGATGGAAATTCTTTTGATTTATGTAAAGGACCTGAAAGTAAAGCGCGTGTGTGCCAAGCTGGTTGCATTGTTTCTTTGTTTGGGAATAATTCTTTCGAATGGCTACAAAGGATTCCTCAAGTCAGATTTCACTATTCAGCGCCCTTACAAAACAAATTGGACAACCATTCCGCAGATGGCAAATATTTTACTTTATGCCTTTTTAGCAAATCAGTCCTACGATTGCGATGGGCTGATGGATTTAGTGAAAGACCCTGATCCAAACAGGGTTTCTCGTTTTAGTGAAGCGGACAATTTTTTGTTGTGTATAGAAGAAGGGTTACTGTGTGGAATTTACGAACACTGGAGAGCGTATATGGTCTTTGATCAACAAATGTTCAATCGGTCAGCAGACTTTCTAACTGTCTACAATATTGTCCACATCTGCTCCTCCCAACTGGAAAATCTTGTAGAAGAGGCAGATTTTGTAGAAGAATCAAAAATTGCATTTCTGTTTGAGGAAGACGAATTTGATTTCTATTGGAGTCGCTTGCAACATTCAGCTACGCAGAATCCAAAATTAAAATTTGCTCACAACATGGAAGAAAATGATAATTTTCTCAGTCGTCAAGCATTGTATGTTCTACCAAGTGGATCGCATAAATACCACGAATGGGTTCCAAATCAAATGAAAACGCTCTTGTCTTCCGGGATTTACTGGTTGTGGGAAAAGTGGTATAAAATTCGGTTTGTGAAATCTAAGAGCTCGTCATTATTAGTTGGCAAATCCAAAAGCGTCAACGAGAAGCCTAAAAGCATATCGTTCTCTGAATCCGATATTTCTATCGTGTTCTATATTTATGGAGTTTGCTGCTGTGTTTCTCTTGTAGCGTTTTGCAATGAAATTGTTTTTCAATTTCATCGTAAAATACGTAAAGGTGTAATTCGTATTGCTCTAAAGGGGTATATGGGTGTTGTTTATTTGTGTGAGCTTGTCCGCATGACCTTCATCAGCCTATTTGTTAACTTGCAGAAGCACCTGCAATATGTGGCAATTTACCTAGGATACAAATAGGCACTTTACTGCACCATTTTATGTATATGATACAAAAACATTTATGTAGGATATCATTACAAAAAGTCCATGTACTTTGATAGGTATGAATACTTTGTGAACTGAGAAGTTCTTTGCTCATAAATCTGTTTAAGTGTGCTGCAAAATCGAATAGGTTTTTATATAACTTTTACTACCATAATACTATGCAACATTTTTGCTTTAGAGTTTGCCGTAAAAGACACCATAATATTAGTTCTACAAGTTCACACATTTATATTTAAACACATTTTACAGTGTTAACTTAAGTATTGATATAGTTGTGTGGCATTAGGTATGTTTGCTTTTCGAAATGTTATACGTTGTTCATTTCACGTAGTGATAACTAAGTCTTAAAATATCCAAGCTGAACTAAGTTGTGAATTAATAACGAAGTACGTCAGAATTAAGCTCAACTCCTGTGCATAGAAAATTCTTTCGAACCAATGCAATGTAATTAACTAATGCACCCAAACACAATACAATTTATCATCACTATAATACCTTACGTTGCCTACAGATATATAAGTAATTGTAAATGATATCCCACGAAATCCAATGCGTCCTATTTGTAACACATTTTGAGTAGTATTAGCTCTATCTTGCCAACGAACCATTTCTTCAACGCTGTCAAACTGTTTTTGTTTTGCAAACTACATGCAGCCAGCGACCTCGACTTTCCGGGATTGTGTTGGCACCAAATATTTTGCCATGCTACCCTATAACGTGCCGCATCTAAACTTCGATAAACTTCTTTTCATCTTCAAGCAACTTACAAACCGTACTATTTGAAATGTATTTCAGCAACATGAGCATTTTTGTTATTGTGGCAGCTGAATCACATGTAATGTGTTAGGAAATATCGAATCAGATCCCCTTGAATGACGATGTTTCAGTCAGCCCGCCAGTTTGTGTTATGGGTTTCTAACTTTCCTAGTCTGTAAGTGTGGCGTTCTGTAATTTATTAATATCATTTGAGGATTTTGCGAATCTGTAAGCTAACTGGGCTTTAAGATAGATGTAACTTATATATGAGAGGAAGAGTAGATTAGAAAATAAAGTACAGCGTTTGTCATACATAATCAAGTCAGTACCGTTCGCATTGAGTTTATTACTGCGTTCCGTAAGGTCGCGAGTACACGAAGACAGAGGAGGCAGCGAGGCATGTGGGGCCTAGTCAGCGTGAGGCCGAGGTTTCTAACATTGGGGAGTCAGAAGACCGGAAGTACCGCATCTACCCAAGACTGTAGCTTCCGGTGGAAGTAAACCGGAAGTGCTGCATCTATATGTGAGGCTGTGGTTTCCGGTTGGAAGCGAGGCGTGCCATACTGTTACGAGTCTGTATCGAGCTTGGCGGACTCTTAGTGTCTAGTTGGTGTGGACTTCAAAGAGTTCGAGCGAGTTCATTCTCATCCTCGTTCAGAGAAGCAGTTCGTGACTACAGTAGCCGAAAGACAGTGAGTGAGTTACAAGTTCATGAGTGCATCCCAGAGGATTAAGTGATCCATCAGGACTCGGAGGGAAACCCTAGGAAGGCCACTTTAGAGTGGAGTCGGCATGTCCCAGCTGGGACGTTAAACAAAAATTCGCGGATCACACGACAAGGGGATTTGAGGGACCTTTGAGGTTTGGCAAATACTGTTCACAAATGGTATGAACTATGTTTGAGCAGCTTGAATCAGCCTACAAAGCGATTCAAGCAAGAATAGTACTTTAGTTGTTGTTTAAAGTTGGACGATTTCAGATTCTGGCCTCAGAAGATTTCAAGGAATGTAAATCGGGCACATTATGATGATCACAGCGGATGCGGTTGTCAATAACAGTCCAGACTCCAGACTAGTAGTTGCCCAGCATCAATTGCAAATTAACCAGATTGAGATTCGAGGGCGATTCTTCCCTGATGCGTACGGCTTTGTTAAAAATGTACGAAAGTTTATTTGTGTAACCAAGCAAAATTACAATAAAGAAACAAAATTAAGCGCTCAAGTTTGAGGTTTCTTTGTGATTTATCTGTTTTGCAGATGATGATTTTGATTTTAACATACTCTGCCCTCATCACACATGGGCGGATCTTCACAAAATATTATCCGGTTCACTATGTATTGTTAAGCCTCCCATTAAAAGCAGTGCACGCATGTGCCTGCCACATTTTAATTCCCTGCACATTTGCCTCATTATCCAATCACGCTCTTCGGGACAGCATGACTCTCAGGCCATGCTGGGTGTAAGTCATGTGACACACACACACACATTCACTTTGAGCTTTGGTGCTCCTGTTTTTGCCAGTCTCGATCAGAGTCGATCTGGCCACCATCCTGAACTGACTAATAAACACTCTTTCCGTGTATTCTCACTTGCCAAGCCTACCCATTTTACTCCACTAGGGGCCCCCTGCTAGCGAGCAAACAAACCGTCACCCCCCCCCCTTCCACTCATCGTAATCTCCTCCGGAGCCTACACTCATCGGGGTCCACTCCTCCGTGCCCCCACACTCATCGTAATCTCCTCCGGAGCCCACACTCATCGGGGTCGACTCATCCGTGCCCCCCCCACTCATCAAAGTCTCCTCCTCCGGAGCCTTTACTCACCAGGGTCCACTCCTCTGTGGCCCCCCACTCATCGTAGTCTCCTCCTACGGAGCATACTCTCATCGAGTCCACTTCTCCGTGGCCCCATCTCATCGTCGTCTTCTCCACCGGAGCTTTCACTCTTCGTGGTCAACTCCGCCAGAGCAACCTCCATACCAACTAGCCGCTCAACCCCTTCTACACCTGCCCATTGGAGGGCTTGGAGCCATCACGCCGCTGCTGCAGCCAACTCAAGCCTCCTCTTTCGTCACTCTGATGCAGAGTGCCAGTACAGTGCAGTGTAGGGGCATACATACAAATATTAATTTGAATTTGTTTTGTTGTTTACATTTTTTATGAGGCTATTTCCTCATCATTACTGAATCTTGGGCCTATTCACTAGTTAATACATGTTTATGGGGCTGGGTCCCCATTACATACATACAATTTCCTATTATGTATTTGAAATATTATAATTTGATCATTTTGTTTTGCGTTAGCTGGTTGGATGATGCAGATTGTCGTTTCTTTTTTTTTCTCCTTTGGATGGTCCTCTTAAAACATTTTTGCAATTTTGTTTTAACCCTATTGACCTATTAGTCGAGGTACAACCCCTCCCACTTCTGGAGGTGGGTATGTTAAGCCTCCCATCCAAAGCAGTGCACGCATGTGCCTGCCACATTTCAATTCCCTGCACATTTGCCTCATTATCCAATCACGCTCTTCGGGACAGCATGACTCTCAGGCAATGCTGGGTGTAAGTCATGTGACACACACACACACATTCACTTTGAGCTTTGGTGCTCCTGTTCTTGCCAGTCTCGATCAGAGTCGATCTGGCCACCATCCCGAACTGACTAATAAACGTTCTTTCCGTGTATTCTCACTTGCCAAGCCTACCCATTTATGTACCAGCATCTCATTCCAGCATATTAGCTAAAGTGTTTAGGAAAAGTATTTCTAACAGTATAGTAGTACAGTTCTAAACAATAAACTGCTAACAAAGTCGAAAAGCATTACGAAAGAATAATATAATAGAACATAACTGCTAACAATATATTTGCTCCAGGCAATATGTGTCGTAAGCTTTCTGACACAATTCCTAAAAATAACAGTTACTTTATGCCATACGGTACAAGACCGCCACTAGTGGGTGGAAACGAAAACGACTTTTAGTCGGGTATCACTACCAAAGGGTGAATTACAAAAATGAAATGAATCGATTCATATCACTTAACAAGTATAAAATAAATTCATTCAATATTTTGACTTAACACTATGTTCACTGAATAGTCTCGAGTTGGCGGCCAGAGAGTGAGGTTATCCTGTCTCTCTGTCCGCCTGCTTTGGACTCAGGTCTTGGTTTTT
>JAQFZC010005012.1:0-14930 GCA_034695205.1 Dicyrtoma fusca | reverse complement strand
TTTTTATTGGTTTTCAACATTTTATTTTAAGCGACCACAATTGCAAGGAAACCACAATTGCAAGCCTTCACCCTACTCTGTTATTACATAAGGATTTTGGTAATAACACAATATTATAAACTACTATTATCTTTCTCATAACCAAAATAGTTTGTAAGCAACAAAAGCCTGTAACGTATACGAAGTCCGCTGGGCTACCCTCGTTGGAGGACGGTGTCAACTTTGTTTCTACAAAGTTAAAAAAAAAATGGCGCTACACGCTCAAGTGGTACAACGTTGGAAAGCCCGTGAAGAATAGATTCAGAAAACGAAAAGGTAGCTACGAGTATCCAGGCATCTTCATGGTCTAAATCCCTAATATTGAATATATGATTTTAATATGGACAAACACGCAATTCAATGGGATTTCCGAAGCAATTATATAAATACGTACTACCAATTTAATTCTATTTTCATACTCTCAATACTTTTTAATCATTTATTTGTAATCTGTCATTTATTTAGCAAAACAGAAATTAGGGATACAATTTGGGTTGCAATTTTTAACTAACAACAATAATAAGAACTGTCGAAATTGATAATAATAATAATAATAATAATAATAAAAAATAATAATATTTACGAATTAATTTTTAATACTAATTCTATCTCTCTCTCTCTAATGTAAGTTTGCGTAAAATTCAATTTTAAATATCATTATAAATGCCGTAAATACTCTCAAGTAATGAAACGCTTAAATCATCGCATATTACACGGTTAAAGCTGTCTAGCTTCAATATTTCTGCATATAGGTTGCCCATTTTCATATTTTAAGACAAGCTATTTTCTTTGATCTTCATTTGTATTGTACTGTGGTAGCGAGTAAATGCTGTTTTAATTCAGATAATACTGATACTTATAGTCCAAAAGTCCAACGATTTCCTGTTAAATACTTTATACTTATTTAGCTTACGAAATTATACCCCGATGTTAATGATTCAAAATATGTATAATATGTTTCCCTAATTCTTCCTTAATTTTAAGATCTCTTTTTAAATCAGTATAATATGGTCTATTCAAAGGCAAAATGCGGTTTATCCAACGCGGCCTAAAAGCAATATGAGACAATTCAAATCGTGAAGGGCTAGTGAGGCATATCCATAATGCAATGGATTGGATGACGCCTCATTTTGATCCTAACTAAGTGCGTGTAGATATGTCGCAGTTTACTTTTAGCTCATTAATACTATCCAAAGACAAAGTAATTAATAATCCGCAAAAGGATACGTGGTTGCAGGTAATTAGCCCAAGAGCGTTGTGTCACATAGGGCATTTTGTCCGGATGTAAATGGCAGTGAGTGTTTCTTCCTCACATAATTTCTCAACTCCTGTGAACGTACAAAATGATCAGCGTTAAAAGCTGTACAACGAAAGAAAGGGAATTAATTCTGTAAAAAAATTGTGTCGACAACCGGATCGGTCTGGATCAAAGTACAAGCCTCATTTGGTTTAAATGCCATTTCTTTTTCCTATGCAACTTTTGTTCCTGATCGTTTTTGTACATTGGATTACATGTGTCTGATCCAGAGACGTTGAGGTAATGCATTTACCGGGGACGTAGATTTGGTAAATGTCATTTAAGTATGCCCATACAACATAAAAAAAAGCTTCAAAGTATTTTGGAGAAAACAAAAGCCTGCAAACGAGCTTACCGACAGTGTAATTTTTGAAGGAATCTGAAGAGGCATCAATTAAAATTGTAATTTTTTGCCAACCAGAGTGCCATTTGCCGTAAGCTGAAACGTGTACAAGTGGATCTGCCTTTGACTTTGGATGAGTAGATACATTAGCTGCAATGATCAAAGTCGTTTGGGTGCACCGTAGAGTATCATGAGCCAATAACAACAGTTGCTTTAATACTGGTTACGAACCGGTTGCACATTGTAAACATACTTGCACATTTACCTTTTGAAACACGATATAGAGCACCTGCTAAGTCTATGGGAACTGCAGACTGCCGATGTAAACACTGTCATCCGCAAGCTTAGTATAATTTTTGCTTTTTGAAAGATTCTTTTGTGTGTGGATATAGGGCTAAAAGTATGAACGTAGAAGGCGTTGGCCCATAACGTTATTCCGAGTTGCCAAAAATTAATTTTCGTAACAAAATTCCTTTCAGAAATCATATCTTCCTTTAAAATATATCTTTTCCATCCAATTTTTAAAGAGTACTTCAAACAGTCGTTCAATTATTCAAACAAAATAATGTTGAAAGAAGACATTTTCAAATGATATGCTTCCGTTCAAAACGTGGGTCAATTCGATATAATTTGTGTCTGCGTATGATCAAGTTGTGGTGCTCCTAAGAATAATATGGTTACAGATAGTTGTTCCGTATAAATTAGAATTTGATTCAGAATGCGAGTGAAGAGATAGTCATTACGCAGCTTGTAAGGGGTTTCCCATAAATTACTTTTTAAAATATGAGAAACCAATTGCCAAACACAAATGCCGAACGGAAGTTTTTCTCCATCTTAAAGGAGTTACCATTGTGCAATTGTGGTTTAAAATTGGGATATACTTTATTGTTAAAATGAAAACCTGGCACTCTGTTTATGATAGTATAACAGACTAAGGGTCTTTTGGTATGTCTTCGGTGAAGATGCATTGTGGCGTAAGTCCATTCCTGCCTTAGAAGCATTGTGGTGCAAGTCTAACGAATAATATTTTATGCAGGTACCATGTGTGTACGCTGTGAATGGCTCTACAAGAAAATGAATAGCTTTTCTCGTTTTATGGACTTGCCTCACAATGTAACTAAGACACGGCTGGACATGTCACAACGCTTTTAAGCGAGAACTAGACTTACGCCGCAATGCATCGGCACCGACGATGATAGCCCTGTCTCTTATTTTACTCCTTAAGAGGACTAAAGTGCCTATACAACTAAAAGCAGGAAGAAAGGTTCAAGAAGTTATTTCCACAATGGCTGGACATTCATTATAATATAACTTATGAATGAACTTTAAAACAGTTGTTATCAGGTTGTACTGTTTTGTGGGGCCGGTTTGACCTCTTAATGTCAACTCGTGAAACCTAAAAAATACTTCCGGTCCAGTGTCAAGGGAAAATGGCAAAACCCTTTTATTTTGATGCGCGGAGGGCTGACACAATATTAGCACATGGGAGCTTTAATTATGAAGGAGGGTGCATAATTTTTAGAGCAATTTCTTTCCTTAATACCAATAGGTTGCAAGGGGTCATTTCGTGTCTTCGTAAATAGTGTTTTAGTTTAATGCTAGAAACGAAGAAAGAAACTGTTTTATTATATTGGCAGCTAAAACTCAAAAAGCTAGTACTTCCAGTTCACTATTAAATCCCACCTACAATAAAGTAGTTTGTACAGCTATAGACTTATTTTATGTAAATTGACTGGAATATATTTGACTGTTTTTCGTTACGTATGACACATAGTTTCCGTTATTGGAAAACAATGCATTGCACTGTATAACCTGATACCAAAATAAAGCTAATAAATAAATAAGTAAATAAATAAACAACAATAAGTCACCTCAAAATAACTAAAACGAGAGCTGCACGCAATGCCAATAACTTACTTAACAGTGGAAAGGGTTAAACGTAATTATAGAAAATACTACATACCTATACGTTGCGTTGTAATTAATTATTATCAGTTCGTAATGTTGAGTAAATAGTACAAAAATTAGTCGCTTTCAAATTCTAATTGCTCTATGTCTATACGATTGTTCACAACATTAGACTGGACTTGAAATTTAAATGGCCCTTAAAAGCGTACCAATATATATGTAGCTGTTACTGAATTCAGACAATAAACTTTGTGAAATAATCACGTCATCAGCAGTCAAACAAAGCCTTTTAATTACTCTTTATCAACAAATCCTCTTAAAGAAAATTCAGCTATTACTCTTCAACTCGTCTGTGTGTTGCCATCTGATCTGCTCATGGAAATCAATGCAGCGTTCAGTAGTGCCTATAGCACTTTCTAGGATTCTTAACCTAGTTTTAGACAATTTTATGGAGGAGATGCTTGATAAACTAATAGTAATAGCATATTTACAAAAAGAAATAAAGTCAAATAATACTTCCTGTCCAAGTTTCAATGTCTACAACGAAAGGAATAAATGACAGTAGCAAAGAAAATGAGTAGGAGACACCGTCTACAGCAGCACAGCAGCATTCAAATAATTTCTTTCTAATGGTTTATTATTGTAATAGTTTCTTAGATACTCAGATAAACAGCGTTTCTCGCCATTTAACATAGGGCATAGCTGGCTGAACTTATTTCAACTAATTATCAGTACGCGAAGCAGTATCCTCACATTCCCAGTACGCATTTTTAAGCATAAATTATTCCACGGTCATCTAATTGCTTTGCTTCTACATGTACATCTGTGTATTTCAGTTTCTACTTTGAAAGTTCCAAGTCGATCGTAAAATCTTACGAGTTTTTAATTTCATTCACTCCCAGATTAGAATCATCCTAGTTTTGCTGTACAAATATAAAAATGCATATACATACAGAAAAGGTTCAAGGCACACGTAGTTACAGGTTGAAACCTATACTATGCCTGGCAGGTAAATTAAAATGTATTTAAGTAATAAATTACACACAAATCTATACTGCACGAAATAATCGATTTTGGCGTTCGATTATTTTGTAAAAATGCAAGTACTACCATATAAGACTAATAACTACAAACACTCTGTCGTATAACTTTAGGACCCATGATTCCAGCCCAGCACTCAGCAAAATATGTACACTTTTATCACTTTTTGATGAAGAGGGACTAGTAAAAGTTTCAACTTTAGTTGACCTCTGGGGTCAAACATGCTACACGCAATAAAATAAAATTTCAAAAAAGGGTGTCCACTTCTACAACCTAATTAGTTTATATATATATATTGCTCGTGGTGGGCTGGAACTCCAAAAGCTTCATGGGCTCTGAAGATATGAGACAGACTGTATACATACCTATAATGAAAATTTGTAGTATAAAAAATATGAGCATTGATTAATCGTTGAAATTGAATGAATGAGTGCATTGATAGAGTATCGCATGCGAACTCGCAATAATTTATTCCACCGGATAAAAACATTAAAAAGAAGAAAGTGACCCCTCATAAGGAAAAGACAATAAGGGAAGGAACATGAGTAATGAATGGCTGGGATTGAGTGTACGTACATAATTAAGCCGTATGTTGGAGGATGGACTTGTACATTTGCATCAGCTACACTATCAAACGACTCCTAATCAGAGTGTGGTGCGAAATTTCATTTTATTTTTATTACAACAGAATAATGAAAGCTAAAATGCAAGTGACACGTCGAACAGTGAACTTGTCATAATTAATACGTTGAGTCACTGCACCACCGGCAAACTACTTGTGAACTACCCATCACAGTGCCTTGAGAATGAACGGAAGTGGCACAGAAAAACTTAATCGTCCAACACAATGTCTTCAGCTCACGATCACCATCTATAAGCTCTACACCAGCCATAGCATCAAACGTATGCAAACAATAATAATAATAATCCCTTCATACGATTAATACGAACCACTCATACACTGCATCATCCATTTCATTTAATCGCAGAAATATACATACAATGAAAGCATAAATAAAAAAAAACACCTGTAGCACCCACGCAGATGAAAGATACAGGTAGGTAAGTTTACTTGGGGTTCTCATAGGTCTTGCAATATGTCATTATCCTTTCTTTGTCAATGGACAGTTGATTTAAATGCCTGTGGGTGAGTATGAATAGTGTAATTATATGCGTAGCATTCCAGGATGAATAAAATCGAGCTGAATTCCTAGGTGCAGGATAAAGAGAAACATAAAGAAAGGCACTGCAGGTACAGTTCATAATGTAATATAATGGTAAAATAATATATGAGGCATTTGATTTGACTAGTTTGGTTTGGGACAGGAAGGGTTTTTCTCGAGAGGAAGTCTTAGCCTCAATAATGGAAGCACGAACTGAAGCTAAACAATCAAATGGAAATTGAATTTCATCGTCACTCACACTCATTCCCTCACCTTGACAGGGTTCAAGTCAACAGCCAACCTTCAGTTTCAACTTTGATTTTAGTTTCACAGTCATCCCCGGCCTGGCAAGTTAATCCACTTTCTGCTCCGCCGTTTCAACCAGCAGTCGCAGAGCCAAAACCCTGGCCCCACAGTCCTCAGTCATCAGTGTCAACGTGAGTATGCATTAGTGCATCCCAATCACAAATATCATCAGTTCACCGTTGCCTTACAAAGTAAACCCGAGTGGAGAATGTTTCAAGTTAATTCGATTAAACCCAAACAAGTTCTCATTGAATTTAAAATCATTCAATTATTAATCTAACTCATTCATGATTGAGACATTGGGCGCTCTGGACCCAGAAACTCACTGGAACTGCGGACAAGTGCTCACTCCTCACGCACAGGACCAGAGTGGCTCCACCATCCTAGTTTAATCAAACTTACCACTTATAATCACTTCCTCCACATCTCATCTCCGTCATATCGACATTCCACCTTCCTCGTCCTAATTTAGTGAGTGGCAAGTTCAAGTGACCGTAATTTCCTAGCATCGTACCCGGCTCCATTTTCATAATTCCATTGAAAGCCCAACCAAAACCAATCAAGTCCCAAGTTGTAAAGAATATTATTAACTTACGAACAACTAATTCAACGGCCACTTCAGTCTTGGCAGAACCAATTACACTCCGGGCTGGAAAGAGACTCAGAGCCGAGTTAAAATATTCCCATCCGCCTGTCGCCTTCTTCACATTTCCAGTGACGCCACAAACGCTTCCTGCTTAGCCTGTCGTTCCGAGTTCTTGCTGTAGTTATTAGTTTACAAATTCAGTGTTGAGTGGATAGCAAAAGTTCAAGACTTGTGATTCCTTGTTAGCATCCTGTACAAAGGAGAAGGTTGCGTAGGTTGAACTGAACTGATGAGGGTGTCGCATCGGAGAAGAAATCCAAGTTCCGAGTTACTATTGAATGACCGGTCCAGTGTGTCCAAACTGAAAATGCCCTGCCTACGTCACTTTCCGCTCTGCTCATTTTTGCTTATAGCCTTCGTGTCCATAGCCCCGTGCTCCACGGGGGGACAGCCCTTTTTAAACTCTTTAGCAGTTCTCTTCCGTGCTCGACCTCCATGGCCCACCACCTTCCCATCCGCAAAGTTCCCGCCCATGCCCTCGCCACTCATGTCCAACACTCAACAGAGTCAACACGGGATCCTCGTGGCTCATCCGCTCAATCCCGCACCCAACTTCGACCCCATGAATAAAAATGCCAATAATAATAATAACAACAACAATAACAACATTAATTCTAACGGACCTTTCATTGACGACAGTAAGAGTAAGAAGCCAGACACGATTGGGAGCGACAGTGGGGGGCATCAAGTCCATCCGCAGCCCCCAGCTCCAAGTCCTCAACAAAACTTCGTGCCCATTCCGTCACTCCCGACACTGTCGCCGCTAATTCCCCTCTTCCCACCCCCCATGTCCATGTTCCACAACAACCACGTGCTTGGGGCGGGTCACAGTCGCCTTCCCCACCCTGGAGGAAATAACCACAACCACAACCATCACGGTCATCATCACGGCAACCATCATAATCATCACAATAAAGGAATGCATCACCATCATCCCTCAATTCCAGGTCCACTCTTGGTCTCCTCACCAACATCCATAGTGGGAAGCTATTCCTTCCCGGAGGCCCCCTCCACCGTCCCAAACCCCAACTACGGAGTGCTGCTTGAGAATACCAATAGTTTTCACAAGAATAACAACAACAACAACAATAACAATCCCCATCATAAAAAACACAAGCAAGACTTTCGAGCGAATGCCTGGAATCCTTTGTTGGTTCCGCTTAATCATAACAACAACAATAATAATAATAATAACAACAACGGCAATGGCAATAACGGTGGCATTGGTCAAGTGCAGGGCCAGAGCAATGGTCCGAATCAGATCCCAAGTGGCAGCAACGGTCCCGTGTTCAGTCCAAATGTGAACTTACAAGCCAACGACAACAATGTGAATAACAAAAGCAATGGAAGTCGAAGCGAGCGGCAGCGGAAGCAGAAGAAGCTCCTCTTGGACTTCCGACCTTCGCCCCAGCTCAATTCCTACGTGGAAACAACTGTCATCTCCGACTATGGCAGTCACGTCCAAGCGAATAACTATAATCAGCAGAAGGAGCATTTTACCAGCAAGGAAGCGAATCCGGAAAAATCCGCTTCCAATGAAGCAAAAACATATCCGAGATTTGAGTCCGGCTTCCGTCCCATCTCCGGTGATCAGTATGCCGCTGGTTTCGGAACAACGTCCACGCGCCCCCACTACACGAATAGCAAGCAGCAGTACTTCAATCCGTGGAGCATTGCATTCGACCCCAATCAGCCCGGCGGTCCCAGCAACCAGAGCCAGGTGGCCTATGCCTACGGGGAGGGTCAGAGTGCGAACAGCATTCCGAGTCGAGGTGAGAAACCCTTTCGTCAGGATCGACAGATTCTGACAAAGGCTGCAGCGGATGTGAATGGCGGCGAGGATGGGAGCTCGTCAGAGGAAGACGATCCACTCGTTTTCTTTGGAAATCGTGGGAGAAAGAAATCGAGTGAGGCAGCCAAGGGGAAGTCACGACATCGTTTCTCATCGAAAGGGAAAAAGCTCCATGGAGTCTCGGCCACGCTCTCCTCCACCACTGCATCCTCCGAACTCGTCGAGGAGTGGCTTCCCCCTGGCGTCCGCATTGAGAAGAAATCTGACACGAATGGACGCAAGTTCCCCATCTTCAACAAGGTTCCCAATGGACCCAGAGGAATGGCCAAGTTGCCTGATAAGTGCAACAAATTCAGCCGATTTGGATTCTGCCCCGTCACCAAGCAGTACCCACTGTAAGTCAGTATAAGAAATACTAGAAATGTCCTCTCTTACGAATGAGAATGAGGCACACAGTTCGCACTCATTGGGTGTACTTCAGTTGCCCTCTTAACAGACGATATAATTAGTTATTGTCAATTTTGTTATTATGATGACAGATATTGTCATCGGTGGTGCGTGTCGATGCTTCAACCTAATCAGTAGTTTATCACCTTAACTTCTTCATGGCTTAAGAAGCAAAATGACGCTTTTGTAATATTTTGAATATTTCCAGACAAAAAATTAAGCTAATGCAAGTCCAAACTATTTACTGTACATCAGAAGCAAATTGATGCCTGTTCAAAACAATCTGTAAAGCAGTACGTAGCAGCTTTTTTTCTTCTTCTGAAAAGATGAAAAATGAGCTATTGCACTTTAAAGTGCCTTATTTGCTTGCATCATAAAATATTTACCAAAGCTTGTTTTTGGTTGTTTTCGTTTGCAAAATGTAATACTTGGACTCTGTGTATGTATATCTAAAATACATCTTCCTTTACTTCTCATGTTTCGGTGCCAATGCGTGATGCAGCGGTCACTTTGCTATTATAAAACATTGGAAGTATATATAAATGTATTAGTTTGCGTTAGTTTGCTTCTTTAGCCACGACTTTCATGGTTGCTAGGCAGGTTGATATTTCTACACTGTACTGATGGGGAGTTCAAGTTATGATTTATTGGCGAGGCGAGGCTGAAATGCTGTAGGAGGTGTAGAGTTATTTGTAACCAATTTTCACCCGCATAAAATAAATAGAGCTGCGGTTGGTGTTCTTGTAAATCCTAATGACCACTATTGGCCGCAATAGTTTTTTACGTAAGGGGCCTTCAAATATGACGTCATCGTATTGAGCTGGAAAATAGCTTTGAAAACATGCAAAACTAGAACTAAAATTTTGAAAAACTAAATATAATACTACCTTTTATAAAAAGCAAAATAAGATTGAACTTTTTAAAAAGTGTAAAAGGGCATTTGCATATTTCGAAACAGCCGTATATGAAAGGCCCCTGCGTTGTAGCGTTTTGGGCTGAAATGCTTTTGACGAGTCTGACTCGACACGGAGAAATCCACGTCTAAACTACGTTGCAGGACGGAGTCTTGTGCTATCAAAGTCTTCTCTGGTTGACGTCTATTTTTGGTTTTTGTGTGATTGTAAGGAATGCGGCGGAGGCGATAGCATCTCGCTGCTCGGCCCTCTTGTCACACTTGATAGCTCCTTTGCCGAAGATGGATGTCCAGTATGACATTGGGAGCGCAGAAGGGAAGAACGGAACGACGGGGAAAGGTCGATCTTCGGGATGGTCCTGGAGATCTTACCAGGGAAAGCCTGTCTGTGACACTGACGAGATTACAACCGTTCCCGGATGGGCTAAAAATGAAAACGGCGAATGGATGATCATTCTTCAAGTAAGTCATTTTACTAAATCTTCTCATGGAAAAAAATAAAAATGAAACTTTTTCGCAGTCAATAGACATTTAGTTCCTTCATTGTTGTCACTTCCACTGGGATGCTACGTTTGAACGGTTTTCGGACAATCGCCACCCGGACACATTTCCCTCCCAGCCACCGAAACAACTCCTGCCTGGGTATTTCCCATCCACAAATGCGAAATTAGTCTGGACTGCTTGACATCACCTTCTTATGTTTTTTCAATTTCTTTCATATTTATTTCTATTTTCTTGCGTTCAATGCGTCCACACAACTCCAAACTAAAACTCATTTATTTAAGTGTAGGCATCATATGCATATGACTCCCGAAAACTAGTTAAATCCGTGTGCTTCAATTATAAAAGTCACAGATTACAAGCTTATTTTCCCCTCTTTGGTAAACTTCCATACTTAATTTGCTATTATTAATTATTCACTACAATTAAAATTGTTATTTCAATTCAACAAAGACAAAGTTGTTTGGTATGTTTAAAAACTCAAAAAGCAGAATATACACCGCCCATTTATCAGGAAGTAATGTAACTAACCTTGAAATGTGGCAGGGACGAATTGTATGCTAAGCTTTTTATGAATTGAAATTAACATGAAATAAGTAATGGATATGAAATTGTTTGGTGAGCTACCATTTTGCAAATAATTTTAATACTGGGACTATTATCGCAGGTAAAAGCAAATTAAAATAGCAGAATGTTCTTATTTAGTTAAAATTGTTTTGAAGCATGGGGCGCAAGAAAATAGAAATAAATTTGGAAGGAATGAAAAAATAGTTGATGTCAGAGAGCCCTGATTATTTTCCTATTTCGGTGGCAAGTGTCGTACTGGGCCTCGGGTGGAAAGTATCCGGGTGGCAAATATCCTGCAATCGTTTTTAATCCTTCGATTTGGTTATTAGCTCAGGGTTTAAATCGACTACAACTTACATACCTACCTGCACTTTGCTCAAATATAAAATTCCTGTTTACCAGCTGTAGCCTTTGTAAAACGTCTGTTGCCCTTTACAAATCCAAAGTTGCCGAAGTTTAACGTGATGAATGAAAAGTATTTTCCCAGTTATTGACCATCGTGGTCAAGCCCCTTGAAAATATGGATGAAAATCAAAATAGTATAACATTTTCAATAATCAAATAATTTAAATGTCCATATTTCCCACACACGTACAATACGATATCGATATGTATTGAAATTCTCTGATAACGAAGGGTGAATATAACTTGGTTTTCAAAAAGGGATAAATCAGAAATAGAATGACTGAAAAATATTTTGCAAGTTCTGGTTATGACATGTTAATTGGAAGGGTCTTAAGGGAAACTGAGGCAGACATGTGGTGTGTTCTCTTATTTACATTCATTTTGTTGCTGTCGTGTGTTCTGTACGAACGTGCGCTTTCCTCATCTGCCTGTGTTATTCTTCTCCCGTCATAAGGGCTGTGAACAATATCAAGATTTAATAGGTGAAGTATTGGGGGCATTCATAATATCATTTACACCATCCTTGGTTGGAGCGCTGACTTAGAAGCAACCCCAATATAATTCGGAAAATAAATACAAATTGAAGTTTTAAAAATAGTACTAAAAGAGTAAGTAGAAACTACCAACAGAATCACCCCAAATCTTAATATCCAAAATACACTGGTCATTTTAAGCGCCCAACTATTGAAAAACATGAAGATGCATTCATGGTAAGCAAAAATTACGAGGTAGGGAGATTGAGCACTCACAGTGGAGTATGTAAGACAAGGCCGTTAAAAAGTAAGCAGAGGAGTAAATTTTAAGTAGAGAACACACTACATCAGGGTAAAAGATAAAATGAAAGTAGAGAACACAGAATATGTCTGCCGAAACTGCCTGCGAGATTTTCCCAGCCAATGACTCGCTTCAGGAATGTGGACGTGCCAGGTATCCAATTATGTATCTAGTGGTATCAATGGCTAACGTACGTGCCAGTGGTGCGGCGGGGTAGTTATAGTAGACATCTGCTATTTATTTAAGTAGATATCAATGCCCACACCAGTTAATTGTAATTAAATAGTTGAGTGATGTCACTTTAAAAAAATCAAGTTGCTGTACCCATGGAGAGAGGCAGAAAAGTGCATTAAGGTGCAAGTGACCCCAGTGAGTGTACAAGGAGTAAATTATTATTTATTTAAAATACGGTGACTGATTTGCAGGGGAGGCACTTTGTCTGCTTGCACCTTCCCACACTCCCATTCACACTAGATGCCCAAGAAAGCATCTGTCTCCCGTTTGTTCTGTAGTAAATGAGATCCTGCTGAGTAGAATATCATGGCTTGCGGTTTTACGTATTTGTAGTGGGCCTCTTATTAGTGTTGTGTTTCCTTGTGTAATGCAACTGGAGTTGACTGCTTCTGGTTAGGTCGAGCGAATCCCGAAATCCACATTCTTCATCGATCCCCACATCCAGGGTCTACCGGTAGCCATGCGGACAATGTGGAGGGTGGCTGCTAATGATAATCAAGCTAATTTTATGCACCTATGTGCTTTTGGCACACGGCCACCCTACACATGTCCGTTGAAACTACAAGTCAACTTCTTGGAGCCACTTCATTACATACTTCTGTTTATGAAATAAAACAAAAACTTGGGGAAATGGACAAATGCCTTTCTTCACACCTTTTGAAAACGTTTTAGCCTTTTCAAAAAAGCAGTTATCGTGTTTGGCCGTTTTTGAAAACGTGTAATTAAATGTAGTTTTTCAATTTTTTAAGGCGTGTCGAGAGTTATGTATATGGACAGATAATTAAAGAATTAAGATAATTAATTAGGCAGATATTACATGGAATTTTGATTTCTTGACAGGTTGAATACGCTGATTTGTATTTGATGTAGTGGTAGTTCTACTGTTTTACTTATTGAAAACGCGTGAATGTCTTTTGCTGGTCTTACCCCAAATGGTATGACGTCATATCTGCAAGGCCCAAGGAATACCGTTGTGCACAATTGTGTCTCTGCCGTCCTACAATATAATCCTGTGTACTTTGTGGATTGCGGGGAGAGCCCCGGTTTAGCAGTGCATTTGCTACATACCTATACGGATTGGGAAAATTAACTGGAGCGACGGTCCATGTCTCTTGATTTTTGTGTGTGCGTAATGGAGCATGTTTGTGAAGGGTGAGTTGGGAGCTTGAGTTTCAAGGTTCAGTGCCGTTCTATAAGATTGACAGGAGGCAGAAGGGAAGGAAGATGCGAATACCTGTCCCGCTGCCTCTGTCTTCGTCTTCCCAATACTTCCCATGCACGCCCTTTGGTTACAGCCTCTCGTGTCTCAGTACATGTGCGTACAGCCTGGGACATTCCTATCCGCAGTACTCAAGTCTTCCAAGACACTACTCATCTTTACTTTACTTATTCCACTCTTTCTCCACTTTCAACTTTTAAGGCAAAAACTAACGATAGGATTGTTTCTCAATCTTATCATTCAAGCAACGCCATGAACTCCAGTTACCAATCTTAAACCTCCGTTTAGTCACAGGATTTAAAGTAGTTTCTTACTACACACGTAATGATAAGTCAAGAAATTATAGTCTAGAAATTTTTGAAATGGCTTTTGTAGGAAACTTCTATTGTTTTTCTTAGATAGTTGATGAAAATTTTGAAACGTGTTTTTATACACATTAAAGAGCTTTTATTTTCTAAGTTTCTTGCGGGGTTTTCATTTTTGATAAACTTGTTTTATGGAAGTGCCTGCTGCCGTTTTGAAGAGTGTACTCTTGTATTGGGACACATTAGGACTTAAATCAGTCATAATAAGAGCATACGTCACACGTGCACAACGAACAATTGAATTGCACGTAAAAGGCATGTACATACCCACTCGGGACTTTGATTGAGTCAACAACTTTGTTGAAGGAAAGTGGCTCCGATAAGTGAGAAGGTGTAGTGCACATGAAAAGCTATTTGCAGGGATGACTGGAAGGGTTTTTGTTGTCAGCCCTGCCACCAGTTCGCTGACTGACAGATGGAAGTCAACGGATCAGCTGCACTCTGTGTGCAGACGTTGCAGATCGGATTTGGAGCTGTAGGGATGTATATTATGTAGACAAAGTGTGACGTAGACATGTGTAAAGGAAGCTAGGAAAGGAATGGTAATGATTTAAAATGACAGGATGTCAAAAGGGTCGATTTGGATTGAGAAGCTGAAAAGAACGACGTCGTTCTACACAAAGTACAAAGTCCCGCATCCCACATCCCATCCACCATTCGCAATGAAAGAGTAAAAGCTGATACTGTAGTCTGTTTTGTGTGCATGTAGGCTAGTGGAACAGAAACTCCTCTGCTTATTTTTCAGTAGGAGCCTTCCAACTATGACATCACACAATTTGGGCTTGGCAAAGGTGGCCAAAGGAAAGTTCAGACATACTTCTTACATACCGTAAAACTTTCAATAACTCCCTGCCTCTAATAACTCCCCACCTCCAATAACTCCCTGGTACGCTATTAGAGGAATACCATGCTTTAGCATGTACGTGCATACACTACTACGAACTATTTTAGGAATTTAGTAATAACTCCC
>JAQFZC010005011.1:0-14931 GCA_034695205.1 Dicyrtoma fusca | reverse complement strand
AGCGTTATTGCAGCAGAATATGTGTAAACTGTTCTAATATTGTTCCGAAATTTTCGTTTATCATTAAAATCAAAAAGCATAAAAAGCATTTACAATTTGTTCATAAAGCATTTACATATGAGCTTTTTTAAGTAACGAAAAAGGCATATTTTTAAGCATTTATAAAGCATATTTCTGGTGTCCTTATATGAGCCACTGGCAGTAGAAAAAAATTAGCATTAAGTACTTCCGAAGTACAATCTATTTTTATTACTAACTTACTAAACTAACTACCTATATAAGAAAACGCTCCGTTCACTCCGTTGCACATTGCATTCGCTTGGTACTTTTGTCTTTGTCGGTCACCAATTTGCAG
Organism: Dicyrtoma fusca; assembly: GCA_034695205.1. Taxonomy (NCBI): domain Eukaryota; kingdom Metazoa; phylum Arthropoda; class Collembola; order Symphypleona; family Dicyrtomidae; genus Dicyrtoma; species Dicyrtoma fusca. The sequence goes on along the minus strand of JAQFZC010005011.1, from coordinate 14,576 downwards.
CTCATGTTGGAATGAATGAAAAGGAAGCTTTCCTGGAAAGTTTCCCAAAACAAAAATAAATTGCCCGTTTGCTTTCCCGTTGATTTAAATTACAAAAGAGGTGACTCAGAGCGAGCTTTTTTTAAACTTTTATGAATGAATTCAATGAATACCAAACCAAACCAATGCAACGCAGCGGGAAGTTATGGATAATTTAATTTAGCACTTGTCACTTGTGTAAAAGTTCTTTTAAAACAAAAAACCAAAAAATTCAGCTTCGCTTTCCCAAGTTCAGTCCCGCGCTCACAGCACCGTCCATAAATGACGTCTTTAAGTTGTATTTTAATCCAGCAATGGCAACAATACCAAGAGGCAAGGGCGAATGAAATCAGCAGCACAAGTGTTCGCTCGGTTCTTTTTAGAGTTAGTATGTTTTTTAAATTAAATATTCAGTATTTACCACATCATGCGGTTGACCAATACAATGAAAATTAGGAACCACGGGGTCATTCATATGGGCACCATCAGCTATAACAGCTAGAACCTTGTACCTTCTTAAACTCACCCACGTCATCCCGCAATGGTCAAAATGTCAACAAAAGTGGTGACCCAAAATGTCAAAGAATTTTAATGGTGTCAAATTTGGATTCTTGATACTCCCTCCGAGTCGAATAGAGTGGACCCAGACTGGGGACTGGGGTACCAAAAGTCTTTGATATTGCCCATCTTCCCATATGTTCATATGTATTATGTAAACAGCAGGCAATCTCAACACAAGGCAGAATCTATCAAAAACAAAAGTTACCTAAGCACTATTTTTTGGTCTAATTAAGCAGAAATGCGTTACTCTATGTATGTGTCACTAAAATTGGATGAAATAAAAACCCCAGTAATAATAATAATAATATCGGAAATGGCTTCCTTTTTTTTGCATAATAGGTTCCAGATGTGTTCGTGTGTTTAGTTGGTACAGCTGTGTATCGACATATTTTAGTTAACCCGCTGCATGGAATAGCCGTTTAAAAAAATGTAAATGACAAACTTTTTAAAAAAATAAATGGTAAGTTAATTGCATATTTAAGAAAGTGAATATTAATGAATCCGCATTCTCAATTTAAGGTAATAAAAGTAATAATTGAATAGGTTTGAAATTATGGCATAATAGGTGGGTGGGTAGTACAAAAGGAATGCGTGATGTCATTTACGGACGACCCCATCAGTACAAGGCAGCACAAAAACAACACCGTTAAAACTGTAAGCAGTTAGCCATTACTGGGACTGGGAAGCATTCTAGACGAAAATCTTCATCTTGACGCTGTCAATTTGTAATTTGTCATTTTTGTTTTTTTTATTTGTTACATTACACTACATTTTTACTTCTTACTAACTAACTAAGTTGTTATAGTTCTCGCATTTAGAGGAATTTCCACTGGCTGGGACGGTCAATGTCAACTGTCTGTTGACAGAATTGATCACAAATCTTGTGTCTAAGTACGTCGAGGAAGTTCAAACGGACAGTAATAAAATAATACCCTTCTGTTCTAAGTACCAATATGTCTAATAAACGAAGGCAACGGCAACGAGTCCGTAAGAATTTCAGAAAGCTGTTAAAGAAAGAACCACCGGAATCGGAAATTAACTCGGAAAAAAATAATTGTGAAACAGCAGGAAATTCAGCCGATCAAATAGAATCTAGTTTCCAGCCGACAGAAGAGCAACCAAATTCACCACAAGCTCACCCATTGCCATTAAAATGTCTTATTTGTGCCAGGGAAATCACGTCAGGAATTTCGGGTTCCACCGATACGGTGTCAAGGGATACACTATTGTGTCAGCTTTTCAAGTTGCTCAAAATATCTCCTGCAGTTGCTCTCTCTGCTCTGCAAAATTCAGTGGAACCTGTGCTGTATTGTCAGCCGTGCGTCAAGACGATTTCTAATGGAACACAAATGTTGAAACAAATCGAATACCTACAAAATTCGCTTGAAAGTTTAACTAATAAAATTAAAGAGGATTTCATGGAGGACTACCACCGTCGATCAGACATAAATGAAAACTCCAGTATTCGAAAAACACTCGTGCAATGTAAGTTGGTTTTGTTTTTCAAGGTAAAATTCGTATGTGACACTGATAAGTTAATTAATATGATTACACATTCAACATTTTACGTAACAATATGGTGTACCTACAACCTATAATACTTGTATTACAGTATTACTGATACATGACAGCTTTATAATGTATAAATTACTAAATGAAATATCTTGTCTACAGGCTGGACAACTTGTCAAGTCAGAATCGAAAAGTTGTCTGCTAGTAGTTATATCAAGCAAGAAGATGTATTATTTAAAGTGGAATCAAAAGTCGAAGGGGTAATGCCTGTGAAAGTTGAAGAATCTAATGAGGGCTTGATGGATGTTCACGGAAGCGTATCTTTTAATGATTTTGACTTTGATGAAACGCCCTGTGCTGATGCTGGCTCTAAATCTGACTGTTTGCTTCCTGCGGATAATTTCGATGACAAAGATGATGGTCTTCGTTCGTCACCGGCGTCACCACCACCAGCCAATGATGTCCCTGAGGTCACCGGTGTGATTTTTGGACCACAAATCCTTGAAGCTCAAGTACAAAAATTGGACGGTGCTGAGAGTGCTGTCGCAAGTACTGTCCAAACCAACGAAGAGCCTATTAACACTGACTTAAAAATAGAAAACAACAACAATCTGACCCCCCGCCGATCTCTCAGGCTCCGTCCCAAAGTAAAAATTCCCACATACTGTGTTGAAAACGATGAAAATGTTTCCGAAAGAGGATCAGTTTACCATCCAGATTCTTCACCAGAGATTGAAGAAATAGAAGTACTAGAGATTAAAAGGTCGAAAGGCAGAAAGCGCCCTAGCTCTCGCAGTCAGTCTGAAAAACTAAAAAAAAGACAGAGGATGAAGATTAAAACACAGCCAAATACTCATGACGAAGTGGCAGATTCAGACAGCAAAGTAGATTTCCCATTTATGTGTGCTGCATGTGGCAAAAGTTACAAAACGAAGCAAACCCTCAATGTACATCAAAATGGCTACTGTCGGAAACTAAATTACAGCTGCCCCAGATGTGACAAAACTTTTTCTACGAAAGAGAAACTTGACATTCACTACAGTAGTGACCACCCCTCAGAGGCACAAGAGGACATATCAAGCTACAGCTACTCATGTTTCGCTTGCAAGATTACTTACAACGTCAAATATGAGCAAACGAGTACCGGCGGAAAGGTCCTGCCATGTGTCTTTGATAATTGCAAAGTTGTCAACAAATCTCCACTAGGTCACCTCAAGCACCATGAAAAACATCATGAAAAGGCACGGATTTTCCGGTGTAAATTCTGTGACAAAGAATTCAGTCGTGACCACGACTATTTCCTCACCAAACTTGGGGAAAGGAAATTCAAGTGCAGCTTCGATGATAAATGCAAAAAGGTATTTGATAAGTTTCAAGCTCTTTGGGGTCATCACCGTCATCATCACAACTATGTCCCCGGCAATCCCCCGCTGGAAAAGTTTGATCCGGAACGGCATACTTGCAAGTATTGCCAGCGAGTATTTAGGAAAGCCTGGAGCTGTCGTACCCATGAGATCACTGTTCACACAAAGCAGTTCAAGTACTTTTGCGAAATATGCGGTTTGGGGCGCCCAAGTATGCCTAAATTGAAACAGCACTATGCTGCCCACACGGGTGAGAGACCCTACAAATGTGACAAGTGCCCAAAAAGCTTCAAAAAAATCACAGATTTGAAATTTCATTTGAATAAACATAACGACTATCGTCCATACCAATGTGAAATCTGTGGGAAGGCGTATCATAATGGAAATACTTTGTATATCCACCAGAAAATGCATGAAAGAAAAATAGCGATCGAAAAAATGAAAAGTGAATCAGCAAAAATGGGAAAATAAGAGCCTACCTAACTATAAGCCTACAGATACCTACTTAACGAATGCACACCAAAATAAATACAACAAAAGAATGATTCAAACTAGTAAAGGTCTATACATTCTAACGGAAAACAAATTATGAAATTCTCTAGTACCTATTTATAATACTGTGAAAAGTTCAAAGATTTATGCTAGTAATTAAGTCTAATAATTATTATAGTTTCCTTCTTGAAGAGGTGTGACTTGGCGATTATGATGCTAGTTTCTTCCCAAGGTAATTGTGTTTTTTAACCCATCAACGGCGAACTACGAAAATATACTTAAATTGTGTTTTAATCTGTCACATTAGGTTACAAAAATAAATTATGAATAGTTTAATAGCATTGCATCAAATCAATAACCGATATGTGAACACTGTTATATTAACTCTCTTTTACTGTTTACAAATTCTTACAATGTACATATTTGTTGTTTCTGTAATGAATAAAAACTATACTTTTTAGTATTGTATTATACTTTTAAACTAGCATTTAACTTTTAATTGTGACACACTTGCTGTTCCATAGTATGATTGAACTAATTAATTTTAGTCCTGTAAAATAGTGAATCGATACTTTACATAAGTGCTCACTAAAAGTAATACTTTTTGCTGCTTTCTTTAATTGCACTACTCCATGCCCACGACGTTTTTTATCCAAATGTGATAAGGAGCCCAGAAACCTTTTCCGTAATGTAGTCCACATAATTGGGGGTAGACTCTCTCTCAAGCCGATGGAAGGAGCCCACTTTGATCCCCACGAGAGGTATAGAAGTGATAATCCTTCGGATTTCCTTTTGGATCAAACTGTTTCGAAGCTGCATGCTCGTGACAAGAATTTCATTCTTAAATTCTTTCATTCTCTCCGGAACGGAGAAAGCTTTGTCATACATGATGGAGAAAAGAAATGTGTGGTAGATCCCTAAGCCCAGGAGACAGGCGGATGCAATGGGTTTCCGGTGGAAAAACGTAATGCCAAAGAAGTAGTTGTCGATGGCGACGGAGAGCCAGTAGATCTTACAGGCGAAGATAATATGAGCATTGAGATCATTGAATAACTTAATGTTCAGTTGCATCTTCCGACAGTTCATACACTCCTTCAGCAATGACGTGGAGTTCACCATGAAATCCTTTGATCTTAAATTCATAAATTTCCAAGTAAGATAACGGCCGCAGCAACAACCAATAAAGAAAGAAAATTCGGTGGAACTCACTTGATGAAAGCCATTCGTCTTGTAAAATTTTCTGAGCCGTTTTGAAAGAAGGAGATCTGAAGGAAGATCGACTGAAAAGCAACTGCCAAGTAGTAGTCCAGGATGAGACACTCAAACACGAGGAATACACGGAAGAGCTGCTCACTTCGGTAGGTTGTCGGAACGATAGAGAATAAGAACTGAATGGATTTCCGGTCATAAATGTACATCCAAGCAAAAATGTTGGTGCAGTAAAGGAAGAGAGAGAAGGGCAAAACAAGAATCATCCATTCTTGAATTGTGTACTCACTTCTCCGGGGAATCCGGCTTCCTTTAAAAGTGAATGACATTTAAGTTTGCTTTTACATACTTCCATCTAAAATTGCCTTTTCCTATTATTTGTAAAGGTAATCTTTGGTAGGTAAAATCTTCAATTTGAACCAAGCCTTTAAATTTTATCTCTATTTTGAAGTATGTACATACCTTGGTACGTACTTGAGCACCACAAACCACAATCTACATGTGTTTATAATGAGTGTAAATACCACCGTTGTTGCACATTTTTTTAAAATAGTCAAAATGTTTGAGCTTTTTAAAAATAACGAAATGTTTATTTACACTTTTCCAGAGCAGTAAAATGGCTATTCACGTTTTTCGAAAGTAGTAAAGGTGCAATTTACACTTTTCTAACCAAGTAAAACAGCTATTTACACGTTTTTAAAAACAGTAAAACGACTAATTACCCGTTTTTAAAAATAGTAAAATGTTTATACAAACTTTTCCAAAGTAGTAAAATGGTTATTTACGTTTTTCGAAAGTAGTAAAAGGTGCAATTTACACTTTTCTAACCAAGTAAAACAGCTATTTACACGTTTTCAAAAACAGTAAAACGACTAATTACCCGTTTTTAAAAATAGTAAAATGTTTATACAAACTTTTCCAAAGTAGTAAAAGTGCTATTCACGTTTTTCGAAAGTAGTAAAAGGTGCAATTTGCACTTTTCTAAAATAAGTAAAACAGCTATTTAGACGTTTTTAAAAACAGTAAAACGACTAATTACCCATTTTAAAACATAGTAAATGTATCGGTTAAAAGTTGTTTGTTGGGACTTGCGCCAAAATGGCATTAAGGTGTAAGGGGATGCTTGGACTTGCATCAGAAATGCTTGTAAATGGGGACGAGACTTACGCCACAATTCTTCATTACCCACGATATGTAATTATATGTGCATAACTCCAGACAATTACCGTTAGTACTGCCATAGGAAACCCTGTCACGGGGCTCTATTGTTGTAATTATGTCAGAAAAGTTGATTGTTTTACCTGGTCTGATTTCCCCGGCAGCCGGGTAGAGCTGATTGAAGAGTGCAATGTCCACTTGAGGATTGTACATGAACAATCTGTAGCTCCAGAAAGTTCCCACAAGGGAGAAGGTTGCAATCTGAATGTGAAAAGCCAAGTGATCCCGAACGTAGAACTCTCTCCAGAGTAAACTTTGACCCAATCTAATGTTCGTGTAGAAGGCATACAGAGCCCCAATGACAAACCATACTCTAGCAAGTCCTCGTCTCCAGTAACTTTTCAATGGCCGAGCCTTCCCAGTCTTCCGATTGAAGTCTGTCGGAATGTAGCCAATGAGTGTGCAGATGCGAAGAAGGAAATAATTCACTGACAGATCCTTTTGGGAAATCATGCTCAAGTTATTGAAGTTCAGATCCGTGTAGTCGGTGTAATCGCTACTGTCAACTTCAATTGTAGCTTTTTCAGGCGATTTTTTGCTTTTATTTGCTTCTTTTCTGAAATATGTACAATATTTTTAGAAACAATAAAACATCTTTATTAGGACGAATTCACACGATAGAAACATAATTTTATACTATTTTTATTTACCTAAGAGTTTCAGAGAGTCCAGAACGAAAACGTATCAGTACACCCAAAACCAAGTAAGGTCTCCACACAAGTAACTTGGAAACCCGGCTCCAACTTAAACTTCTAAGGAATTCACATTTAAGAAATTCCACTGGCATTCTTCCAAGATGTTCTAAATAATTATTGGTTACCCCGAAAATCCAAACTTCTCTGTGATGTTCATTTATGAAAATATGTTTCATAACGTTTGTAAATTGAGCAGTAGCATTGCAATTTTCTTAGAATAGTAATTACAAGCTGCACTGGATAATTTAATAGTAAGATTAAATTAAATTTTGCATTACATGAAGAAGGATGGTCATGGCTTTGTTTTGAACATGATACTGTCTTAGCTTGCGATTTTGAACACCATCTGAAACTTTTGGTTCATGTTTTTACTTTAATTGAATTTAAATAATATAACTTTTAAACATAGGTTACCCATTGATTGCCTTTTATAGGGCTTCACTTGCATTGCTAATTGGTGTGTAAATTCATTTCCTTGCATGTCGCATAATTATCTATGATTTATGTTTAATTGCGTGTGAATGTATTATTTTCTGTATTATTATTAGTACATATATTTTTATTATGGATAAGATTTATGTATCATATATTCTTACTAGTGACTTAGTGCGTGCATTATTATAATAATTATTCGTATGCAAGATGTAGAAGAAGCGTAAAGTGCTGAGTAAGTTTTTAATTATAGGTTTTGCACCCTCTCAATCTCAATTCAAGTCGAAATGTCCAGGTCCAGTGCAGGACGGGCAGTTTTCCTTCATCACTGCACGACTTATGTATACATGGGTGGGTAAGTAAGTTTGTATGACTTTGCTATTGCTATTGCTATTGGTGTGCTAAAGTAACACCAAATCTACCTGTTTTTAAAGAAACTTGTAATTAAATTGAAAACGTGGATACCTACATCAACGTTAGCAGACACTGTGAAAGAATTACTGAACCAGCTTAAAATGTTTGCGTTTTGGAGGAAAGGAAAGACAGCAGAATGTGCAGAAAGAGGTAATCACAATGACAGTGCAGTGTTTGGTACTATTAACATCAGTAACATCACTATAAAATAATTTACCTGGGTAAATTAAATTGCTTTTCGAATATGAAAGTATGAGTGCGATTGCAAAAGGTACGGAAATATCGTAATATTCTCCTCACACCAATATGAATAGGTATTTGGGATAAGAAATGGAATGCAGTAAATGACCTAATAAAGATATAATACAGATACATATATTAGGTTTAGATTAAAACTTATGTTATGTACATACCATGGTCAACCTCTTTCCTACGCGAATGGTATCTACAGAGAGGCACGGTAAAAGTAATGTTCTGAACCAATGAAATTGCAATCGAAATTATTTTTTTTTCGGAATTGCGTACCTTTACAGCCTGTATTTTACGTCCATCTTATCATCTTTCTGAAAACTTCATTGGTTTGGGAATAATTGGTACAGTTAGCAAAGATATTACACTTATCCATCTAATTGCATTATTTTACAACTCAAATGTTTTTCAGTAGAATTTGCTTAATAAATACTATAGGTTTACGTACTTATTGTTTGTTCGTGCATTTAAGTACGTCAATACATAATTATACCGACTTTGTCGCAGTAGTAATGGAATGAATGACAGGGGGGTTCCGCATTATTTAGTTGATGCATTTTTTAATCGATTTCAGTTTTCAAGAATCAACAAAATGAGTTCAATCATTAATTTTTCTTGTTCGATCTCTGAATTTTTTTTTTTTAATATTATTAATAGTATTAATACCATTATACGACGACATAAAAAATAATTTCATTATACTACCAGAAAAATCTGACTGAATCTTGTACTATAGACTAGCTACTAGCTGTCTGTATCGTATATCACTCTCCTGTTTGCCTAGTAGTCTTAAGCCTACTAGAATTTATATGCTTTTCCAGTTTCCATCCATTTCCACTTCCACCATAATCTGTTTCTGTAATCTGTGTGAATCTGTAATCTGTATACTGTCTCTTACTCTAGTGTCTAGTCTCTGCCATCGCATTTGATTGGAAATTGGAATAGAAAAACTGACAACAGAGAACAGGAGTACTTACGGATTACAATACAACGTCTATGTACATACCCTACTGACGTTGCCTTCTTTGCAATAATAACCTTTTAACGTCAAAATTGGGCAAAACAGACGGAATAGTTTATGTAAGTATCAGGAGGTCAGGACAGGATCAGTAATATACATTTGCAATAAATCTGTGAGTTGAGTGAGCGTTCAAGATGTCCCTCATGTCGCTCTCGGTGTCCTCGGGGGTTTCAAAACATGAAGAATCCGGTTTATCTATAAACCCTATCAAGGGCTTACGAACGCCTGTAAAAGGAAAAAATCATCAAGATCACCAAAAGCGTTTTCAACGTGGATCTAGATCCTCTCTCTGTCTCAATTCCGTCAACGTAGAACGTTCTCACTCGGATACGTCTCATGAGCAATCATCAACAAACTCAGATTCGCAGAAAATCCGAAAAACCCCCCCTGTCACACAAGAACGTATGTTCTTACAGTTCGAACCACCTTTGTTTATGGGTAGAGTCGACTCCGAATCTGATCCAGCCTCCAATCTCCCAACGGTGACCCAATTGTGTGGTCACCTCCGACAGCTTAATGGGATAACGCTAACAGAATTGGCTAAAAAATTCCACACTCACAGTGGCCTATTTTTGACCTCTGAAGTAAATCGACTCTTAGACCAGCTCTTTCCACCCCAAGAGCTCGTATTTGAAAATCACAAATGGCGATCTGAAGTGTCCAAAACTCCCTCACCCGCCATTGATCGCCTCAAGATATTCGAAAAGTTTGACTCTGAATGTGAAATGCTCACAGAGCACTCTGGCACAAATAACCCAGTGATGACAGTAGCTGTTCTTGATGAGCTCATTCAGGAGCTATTTGACGAGTGTCTTCGACAGGAAATCATCGAAAATCCTCAGCTTGGAATTATCCTAGTTAATCTTCGAAATGGCTTTGGTAGAATTCAACATACTCTCAAGTCTCTCATCGAAAATGCAATGTTACAGGCAATGCGCTTAGACTCCGTTCTGGGGGAGGAAGTGCGTGAGGAGAAGAAGCGTCTGGAAAAAGAGAAGAAAGATCTTCGAAAGTTGGAGGCTGAGCTACAGAGATTGGAAATGGATTATGACAAGACAGAGGAATTATTGGCAAATCAGCGGTCCGAAGCGCAGGATAAGAATCAGGGCGTATTGGAGTATCTTGAGAACTACTGCGTTCAAGCCCAGGCCGTTATCAAGGGGGTTGAATATCCTGATGTAACCAATACTGGTTCTAATAAAAAGGTCAAGAAAGGTCACAGTGTGGTCGCGCCTAACACTTCTGAGGGAAGTGCCCTGACAAAAGTAACTTCCGAACATTGATACACCACCATTTAAGTTAATGAATTAATGTTGAATGAGTGGCTATTGAATAGTGGGCCAAATACTACTATAATGTATGACTAATTCTTTTTAATTCTGTATTTAATATGGTTTTTATTGTGTGAATGACTGTAATCAAGATGCTTAGATCTAATAACGATAAATGTGTAAAGTGAAAAACCCTTAAAATGATCCATTACAAGTATAAAGGTAGCAGGTACCAACGTTTTTTGAAAATGCTGCTGATTTGCATTATTTAAATCTTTAATAAAATAAAATAATAATGTTGGACTTTATTATTAATTATGCAAAATATAAAAATAAAAAAAAAACGGAAAAAAGGCATTCGGATCACTTCTCTTTACTTCCATAAGATGCTCTTGCTTTAGCGGGAGTGCGGGAGTGTTTCTTTCTGGAATGACTGGAATCTGGAAACAATAAATTACCTATTCATTTAATTTTTTAATTCAGTTATTCAGTACGTAAAGAAAATCCTATTTTAGCAGTTTTTAAGTTGAAACAATTTGGCATCTCCAGCAAACTAAGTAGATTACTGTCGATCATCAAAAAGGTCAATAAATAAGAAAGTTTGATTTGTTATTAACCTAAAGTCAGATTTTGGATCAGTTTAGGTGTAATACAGTAATACTGCAGCCAGAGCTTTCATTTCAGTCCACCATCGGAGCAGTCACCAGTAACTTCCATCAATTTCTAAAAAGTTACAAAATTATTTAATAATTTTATTGTTTATTTTACCACAATGCCCAAACGAAGGAAAAGAACGCTAGCCGGAGCTACGTCTACGTCTCCCCAAAAGCTTTTAAGGAAAGAATCACTTGAAATTAACTCGTTAAAAAATAACTGTGAAACGCTAAGAAATTCAGAGAAAATAGAATCTCGTTTCCAATCGACACCAAAAGAATCAAATTCACCTCAAGATCACAATCACCCATTGCCAATAAAATGTCTAATTTGTGCCAGAGAAATCACTTCCGGAACTTCAGTTCCAACTGACGAAGTGTCAACTGTCACACTGTTGTGTCAGCTGTTCAAATTACTCAAAATATCTCCTGCGGTGTGTCGCTTTGCTCTCCAAAATACATTACAACCGGTGATGTACTGTCCGTCGTGTGAGACGACCATTTCCAGTGGAATAAGAATTTTGAAAGAAGTTGAACACCTACGAAATTCATTGGAAGTTATTACTAGTAAAATTAAAGAGGATTTCATCGAAGGTTACTACTGTCGAGCAGGCGTTAACGAAAGCTTCAGTATTCGAAAAACACTCGTGCAATGTAAGTTGCTTATGTTTTCTAAGTTCAAGGATTACGGAATTTTATTTTTATTTTGTATAAAATATTGAGCGATATTATCTTGTCTACAGGTTGGACGACTTGTCAAGTCAGAATCAAAAACTTGCCTGCTGGTAGTTACAGCAAGCACGAAGATGCATCCTTTGAAATCGAATCAAAGGTCGAAGGGGAAATGCCTTTGACAATTGAAGAATCCAATGAGGGCTTGCTGGATGTTCACGGAGGCGTATCTGTTGATGATTTTGACTTTGATGAAACGCCTTGTGAGGATGCTGCCTCTAAATGTGAATCTGTGCTCCCTGCGGATGATTTCGATGACCTGGATGATAGCCCTCGGTTGTTTATAGCATTATCACCATCACCATCACCGGATGATTTCGATGATAAAGATGACGGTCTTCGTTCGTCACCAGTGTCACCACTACCGGTCAGCAGTGTCCCTGAGGACACCGGTCTGAATTTTGGACCACAAAACCTTGAAGCTGATGTACAAAAATTTAACGGCGCTGACGCAAGTACTGTCCAAACCAACAAAGAGCCTAATAACACTGACCTAACAATAGAAAACAGTGTGAATCTGAACTCCCGCCGATCTCTCAGGCTCCGTCCAAAAGTAAAAATTCCCACATACTGTATCGAAAGCGATGAAAATGTTTCAGACAACGGATCCGTGTATTCTCCAGACTCCCCTGAGCATACAGAAGAAGTACAAGAGACTCAAAGCCGGAAGCGTTCTCCAACTCGGAAAGTTAAACGGAAACGCAGACAATCCCCAAAGAAGACTCGATGCCCAAAATTGCCCAGATTATTTAAAAAACAGAATTTGGCAATCCTCCGGATAAAACCTGACCTTCGATCCCAAGAATTTCCATACCATTGCAAAACTTGTGGAAAGGGCTATCACCATGTACACAGCTTAGAAATTCATGAAAAATACCACCTAGAAGGAAGTTTGAAGTTCCCTTGTAAGAAGTGTGACGGAGTGTTCTTCTACTCTTCGTACCAACTTCGAAAGCATATAGCGGCGGTTCACAAAACTAAAGTTCCCGATCAGGAGAAAACAGAAGGCTCTTTGGAATCGTTTGCATGCAGCTACTGCGACAGAGTGTATTATAAGGAAGATTATAGAATCAACAAGGGCAGCGACACATTAGCAATAACTTGTGACATGAATGATTGCGAGATGACCTTTTCAAACTTTTATATTTTTAGTTACCATCATGAAAACACTTGTTTTGAAAAGTCTAAACCGACTTCAGAAACTTCTGAGGGTAGTAACGAAAAGGTAAAAACAGGAATCAAAAGAGTATATTCGAAAACAGCGGGTGAGTCCAGTACCAGTCCGGATAATATCTTAAAACCCGAAAAAAAGGTGAAGAGTCTATTTAAATGCAAACTTTGTGGAGCCGGCGGATTTAGACTGAAGCATTTTCTGCGTTTGCACGAAAAACGATATCATGGGAAGCTCAACGTGTCCTGTCCCGAATGCGACGAGAAATTCGTCACTATCAACTCTGCCCGTGTACACCAAATTCGTTTGCATGGAAAGCCATTGAGAGTGTCCTACAACGAAGAAGGAGCCCTTGACACCTTTCAGTGTACGTACTGCCGAACCGAATTCAATCACAAGGACTTCCTTATTGATGATCTCTCCACAGATCCGCCAACAAAAGTGTTGAGAATCCCATTAAGCAATTTCCAGAAACCCTTAACGGACTTCAAGGCATTCCATTGGTACCACAGGCGAAATTGTTCCAGTCGACCTCGACTTGACCTGGGTGATGGACTCAAAGAGCCTACTGAAAAGGAACGCAGACGCCGTGCCAACGAAAAATCTAATTACTTTGATTTGAAAACACCTGGTTTTCCCCACAAGTGCTCCATTTGCAATAAAACGTACAAGCTAACCTACGAATTTGATGAGGCTGGCCAGAGATTCATAACTTGTGTCTTCAGGGGTTGCAATCGACGATCGGTTACACGTAATGGCTACCGCAAGCATCATGCCGTCCATCATGAGGGTGTTGACAGTACAATTTTAAAGTGTGACCACTGTGACAAAGAGTTCGGTCTCTTTAAAAGTGCTTATTTGGGGGATAATGGGATGCGGAGGTACAAATGTGATTTTGATAATTCCTGTCACAAGGACTTCCAACAATTCCGAATGTTTTGGAAGCATCATCAACGTCACCACTCGGACGGGGAGAGTGTTTTACCCAAGTTGAGGCCTACTGCTCATCCCTGCAGGTACTGCGGGAAAATCTACAAGCAGGCACAAAGTTGTGAAACTCATGAAATTACCGTTCACACTAAAGACTTTAAATATTACTGTGAAATTTGTGGCTTGGGCCGTCCCACCATACACAAGCTTAAGGATCATTTAAAGTGTCACTCGGAAGAAAGACCCTATAAATGCGAACTCTGCCCCAAAACCTTCAAAGTCCCCTTCCAGTTAAAATCTCACATGAACAGGCATAATAATGTTCGCCCTTACGTCTGTGAGCTCTGCGGGGGAGCTTATTTTAATGCCAATACTCTAGGGATGCACAAAAAACAGTCGCATAAGATGAAGCCCCAACTCCCAACCAACTTCCATTTAAAGCAGCAGAAACTTCAATTAGAATAATAAAATAAATACAATAATCTTTAATCTACTTAGGAAACCTATTTAGACCTATTTCTTGCCCTTGTCGTTCTGTCGGTGGTTCTATATGTAATATGATCTTTAAAGTTGTTGTTATGTTATTAATTTTACTCTTAGGTGTACAAGTTTTGTACTATTTAAATATATAGTA
>JAQFZC010005010.1:0-14934 GCA_034695205.1 Dicyrtoma fusca | reverse complement strand
AAGGTTAAAGTAGGCGAGTTGGCGGTCGGCGAGTAGGCCGTCGGCGAATAGTCAGTAGGCGAATAGGGCGGCTCCCCATCCCATCAGCTTTACTTGTCTTTTAGAATCCAACAGGTTTAATATCTGCCTTCCAAGTTATTCTACAAGTTTCTGGTTTCCAGTTGCTCGCGTCACTGTACATTGCATGGATTTTACATGCCTGCTACATACTTAAAGAAGCCGTCCTTAAATCACGTTTCCCTTTTTAAAAAAAATCCACCCCCCTCCCGTCATCATAGGATTTTAATATAATTAACCGCTGCCCCTCCGTCACCTTCAAACTTAATTTACGGAAGGCCCCTTATTGTAATTAGTGCTGGATATTACCAACGGCAACGCCCCAAAGGACCGGTATTGATGAAACGCGCATGTAGGTGGAATTAAAATGAACTGAATTTATGAGAGAAATAAGTGCGTTGCTCTTTTCGTGATTGCTTTAATTCCTTTTTTATGATATAAGAAATTTTGCACACTTGTATTATGATATATGTAAAAAACATAATTTTTTAATGAGTTATCTCAAGACGTATTACATACATCCAAATGCAGTAGCAGTACTTAAAATATTTATAGAATCAGATACTCTTATCATAAAATATACCACTTCCTATTTAAATAAGTATTAAGCGAGGATTCCTACTTTACCCGATCTGTGAAGTAATTACATACATCTGTACTTCATCGTTCCATTGCAAACGTTGTGCTGCTCATTACTGCAACCGCATAAAATCTGCTGTATGCGCACACTGTAGTGATTACACTTTCACATAAAATTAGAAAATTTTACACAATACACAACAGCAGAATGTTAATCTTGTAATCAAACAACAGCTGTTTATTCCTCAGCTTCTTCAAGATTCCACAGCAAAAGGTGTAAAAATGATTTTGTCATTGTAGTTCAGGTTCAGGTGCAGGCTTAAATGAAGAAATATCATCTGATTTGTTAGACAGTTTCCTTTGCACAGTATGTAATCACCGTTGCTTCTGAGTACTCCCAGTCTTCTGTTTTATAACATCAACAATATTTATGTATTTGCTTACGAAGACTGATAAATATAATACAGCTAAAACCGTACCACCCAAACTACTTAAAACTTGTAGAGTAACGAATGCACGTGCTAAGGATGACAATAAACTCTAAACTTACCATCGTCACTTGCAGAAAAATCAGGAGATGAAAGGCAGCATTTCCTTTTTTGGCAACGAGCACGCATTTTACAGATGCAAAGGTAAATTCCCATGGAAGTCAATAAGACAGCAAAAGGTGTGAGGACCAAAAGTGAAAACTGTGTCCATTTGAAAATCATTTCCCACGTTGTTTGAGTTGAAGTTAAACCGCGATCCCCTTTCCTCATTATATCAGAAATGAATGTAACAAGGCTCGTTTCATTTGTGTATGGCTCGCTTCCAGCATCGTTGATTTCAAATCCTTTCGTTGACATTGCAAGGTTGAATAGCGTGGAGAAAACCAAAAGCCAAATATTCTGTACGTCCGTTTGATGCATTTCAGGGTTGTTAGTTGCGATGAATTGGTCTAGAAAATAACATTTATGAACAGTGGATTAAACGTTTACTTCAACTTTTGCCCAGCCCAACAAAAAAAGCAAAAAGTCGCTATTCATGTCTTACGATTAAAATAAGTATTGACAGACTCTAGTTAAAATTAGGAAAGAAATGTGATTTATTTATTTTTGAAAGAATTAATCAGGAAAATAGTGCTTTGTTGAACTGATGTGTTGATTTTCGACTTTATTAGACTCAAATGGCTTAAGTTACTGATCACCCTTTTTACAGCCGCATTTAAATTATTAAAAAACTGCTTTAGTTTCCTTTTTTTATGAAAGTAGTACATTGACAATTTGGATTTTTCAAAAATAGGAATAAATAAGATCAATAAAATAAATCAATATTTAAGATATGAAAGTAAATACCACACTTACGAACTGACAATGTGCTTAGCTTCTTTCCTAAAATTCGACTAACAAAATTGACAAACGAATTGAAAACGGATGCTTCTTCTGAAACTCTGCTAGGACGAACTCGCATAAGTTAGTTTTAGCGATATGAGCTAATATTAGCTCATCCGGCAATACACGAAGACCACACGCAAAAGCATTCGCTTCTATCATCCAGATTCAGCTTATTTCCGAGAATCGTGTCCATGAGTCACGCTATAAAGAAGGCGTGAACTACAGCATACGCTTTGCGAGTGTGAAAATAAACGTCATGGCTCGGGACGTGTGCAAGCAGCCAATTTTGACTTAAAATATTTGTAATGGGAAATTCCCGGCGTAGAAATCTCACTAGTCAGCATGACACTTTTTCAGCTCAGACGGCCGTTTATTCCACAACTTTATTCTGAAGGTATTCAAAGAACACCAAAAGCATTCACCATCGCTTCTTCAGTAGTGAGTTCCTCTCTTATTCTTATTTTTCTGAAAACTTGCAGATGCAATGTTTCGTACATTTCAGAAAGCCGTACGTGTGTCGGGCTATTGCAGATTGGTGCTAAAAATGAAATTAAAAATATGGGTTTCACTGCACTGTACTCATCCATGATTAGCACAAAATATTTTTACTTTTTACTTTTGGTCCAAAGTTTTAAAATATCAGCCACTGATGATTTGAATAATAATGTTTGCGAATTTGAAGAAAAAAAACTGGCTAAGATGCACCGTGTTCCTACTCTGCATCGAATCACTGTACTGAGTTTTTTTCTGCAGCAGATGGCTAAAATTAAATTCCTCATCGGTAGGTTTAACACCACAAACTCTATTTTTAGACGAATGCGTTCTCCCGGCCAGTGCATAATGGATGCACTAACCTGGATATTCGGAATAATTCGGATGCACTACTCTCTCCATGCTTAACTGTGCTGGGGATTTTTGTGTTATTAGTTAGCACTTCATGCATCGACTCCAAAACAACAATGTACATACATATGCGTCAGATAACCGTGAAACCAGAAGCTAGATACCCTTTCTTACAGCATACTATTCTCGTAGCTATGTAGAGCAGTCATAATGCCATAAGTTAAAGACATAATATGCTTTTCCGGCTCCGGTATTAAATGAACAAAAAGCATTACCATTCTATTTATTTATAGTATTCTTTTTCAATAAAGTTTCTCAACATTTTTCTATACGTTTTAATAATTTTTAAAGAATCCATCGATCATTTTATAGCACTAAAATTGCATAGGTACCAGTTATTCTTAACGTAACATAATGGATCAGAAAAATTCGAGAAACCGAAAAATATAGTGTAATACGAAATATTTGGAATATAAACTTGCACTGTTTTGGCAGAGTTGAATTGTTTAAGAAAAATTATTTTTTAAAACATGTTTTTCAGTAACTAAAGCAGAAAAAAGAAGAAAATTGGGAACTATTTTTTGAATATTTTTTGAGTTTGCCTATTATTTACCCGCTCTCACATTTTCCTCCGTACATTCCCATACCTCACTTTGTAGGGTAAAACTTTCACCGTACTTATATAGAACGGTGATTTTGTATGCATTTGCCCAACTTTGAATCCGATAGCACAGGAAAGACAGAAAGTCATCTATTATTAGAAGCTAGGAAAACCAATGCAATGTACAGTCAGTACGATATAATAATAATAATTTATTCATTGGGTCGATTTGACCGTTTCGGTCCTTACAACCTGAAAATGTATAATAATAATTTATTCATTGAGTCAGTACGATATGAGTTTCTTTACTCTCCTGGGCTTTTCTTTCCATCAACGAAGAATAAAATACAGGGTTTATTCAAGTAAAAAGAAATATATTTTGGACAATTGTGTACACGAGAAAAGTTAAGTGGGTAGTTGTCGAAAAGTGCAAAATGAAGACGCCAAGTGCACCCGGGGTTCCCAGGCGGTCACCCATCCAAGTACTAACCGGGCCCGACGTTGCTTAACTTCAGTGATCGGACGAGAACTGGTGCTTTCAACGTGGTATGGCCCTTGGCGAAAGTCATCTTCACTGATTCTGCATCTCAACTGATTAATTGTGCTGTAAATAGGAAATTATCCACTAATTCATAAATTGCAACTGCATTCGTGCACATGTGTGTATGAACTGAAATTGATACTTACTACATCGTGGTAATATGTTGCAGCGGTTAGCTGTACTATTTAGGTTTGTCGACAAGTACATAAGTAATTGACTTCTCATAAATAAAGTAGACTTGTTGAATACTTTGATTTGAGACGGGTGATTGAATGTAATTCTAGTTTTATTATTTCAAAAACCTCAGAAAGAATTAGAAGCATAGGGAATAAAAACACAATCGAGCATAATAAATATGTATGAAGCACTATTGAGCATAATGGCGTTTAAATAGCGTATTCAGAGAAGAGACCTGAAATACACATTTTAGAAAAACAATTGATAGATGAGTGGAATAAATTTTTATTTTTCATATTTTGTAGCCACTCCATATTAGGTACACTGCAAAAAATTACCACATCTGGATCCCATCATAAAAAGTGAGTCCATTTTTATACTTTAAAACTGCATCATTTTGATATGTTAGAATGCATCATAATGATGGGATCCAGATAGGCTCCAGATGAAGTAGGTACCTTCACAGGATTGGGAATTAACATGGGCTAAATGTGGACCTCATCATATTTTATGATGAGGTCAGAACTCATCAAAATAATGCGTTTTTGAAGGTTGAAAATGGACTCACTTTTTGGGCAAAAAGATGCGATCCAAATGGTTTTTGGTAAAGTGTACGAATTACATTAGGGTAGTGCGAAAAACAGCATTACTTAAAATTCTTTTGTTTTAAAAGTAGTAATTGTCGATTTTTCAATGACAGTAATCAATTTTTCACTGAACATAATAAGCATAAATATTTTTCTAAAGAGTATACTCGAGCATAATTCAGCAACCCAATAAGCATAATTTAAAGAGGTCATTAATAATAATTGAGATATTCTTAGTGATAAGCCTTTAAATGTGATAATTATCGTTATTAGTTACACAAATTGGATGGAATATTCTGCTTGTTTTAATACAATCAGCCGTTTGGAACAGTGATTCGTCTTTCTCTTTACAATATATTGGACGCGGGACCATTTTTTCCTACTTGGAGCTTGGGAACAATTTTCCACCGTCTGTCTTTTTTGGAGCATTTTTTCCTAGAATCGCTTTATCGCATTATGATGCATTATTGGATTAGCAAGGAATAAAATATGCGTAAACATATTAACAAGGAGGTGGATTTAATTGACAATAGCAGTACAAACACTACGAACGAGTCAAACTAGAGATAATGGCCTTGCCCACATTTTATAGTTGATAGGTACGCAGCCACCAGCGAGATGACCAACTATACGACTAGACACGTGCGTAATAGTTGCGTAAGAGTGGCATATATGCTTAGTGGTCAGCAATAAATGACATTCAGATAAAACTAGAATTGCATTCAATCATCCGTCTCAAAGTATTTAACAAGTCTACTTATTTATGAGAAGCCTATTACTTGACTACGATACTAAATAGTACAGCTAACAGCTGCAAAATATTACCACTGGTAGTAAGTCTCAAGGTCAGTTCATCCATAAATATACACGAATGCAGTTGCAATTTATGAATTATGTAGTGGATAATTTCCTATTTACAGCACAATTAATCAGTTGAGATGCAAAATCAGTGAAGACGACTTTCGCCAAGGGCCATACCACGTTGAAAGCACCAGTTCTCGTCCGATCACTGAAGTTAAGCAACGTCGGGCCCGGTTAGTACTTGGATGGGTGACCGCCTGGGAACCCCGGGTGCACTTGGCGTCCTATTTTTGCACTTTTAGGCGCTTATTCTGCTTTACCATTTGAGGTTTATTTTTTATTGCTTCATATTGATATACAACTATACAGTGGGTGCACTGCACTGCACAATTACTATTATGTAACCTAAGTTATTAAGTTATTTAAGTTTATTATTATTAAGTAAATAATTAAATAAAAAATTTAATAATATTAATTACAAAAAGTAAGTCACGGAAAACGTAACTAAGCAAACAATACAGCATATTATTGGTCATTGGTAATTTAATATTTTTGAAATCAGTAATTTATATCTAGAAAACCAGTCTATTGGAAAATTAGAAGCTTAACCGCACAACAACTCACGTCAAAAAGATGAACTTGTGCTAGTACTTACTCAGTATTGTATGGCTGTAATAAATATACTGCGGTCACAATTTAGGCGAAGGCTAACGGTGAAAGGTCAAAACTAGGATATTGTAGGACTATTGTACACTCCTTGCAAGCAAACAATGATGTTTTGTTTACTTTGTCTACTACATATATTGTCTGTCACCACCCAAAACTACATATGTTAATTGACAGGTTTATAATCTCCAGCAGACCTCCTTATTGACATTATTTGTAGTCAGCTCTTACGGAAATAGTTTACTATAGTTATATTCATTCTGCGGTTTGTAAAATGTGATACCTGCTGAAGAAACAACGACTGGCGTCGGTATAAAGTTATACGCTTTGCTGAGAAGATAAGTTTCCGAGAAGGCAGGTCTTTTGGTATAATCCCTTCTTGGGCTTCGCCGATCCGCAGTCAAGTAGGCACGGCACTTCGTTTTACTGGAATAGCACGAGTCATTTAAGCTTCCTAAACGAACATGGAGACATGGTACAGCAATAGATAAATTCTATCTTCATGTTTTATTTCATGCAGTATGGAAGGTACTTGAAAGTTGAAAGTACTACATTTTCAAAACGAGGATTTGCTTCGAAACTTTTTTCCATACTGAAAAATCCGAAAGGGATTAAGACGCTGATCGTATCGATAATTTATACTTCAGCCATGCATGCCTACCTTATACGATGTACGTACATAGAAATACCTTAGCTTGACCTTACAGGCAGCGTGTGCGGGATTTCAAATCCAGGCACACGGTCACTGATAAAGGTTATGCCTTTGCCTGGACGAGAGTGAATCCAGTTCCCTTCTAATTGTAAGTATTCACATTATTCACAAAGCAGGTCGCAGTCTCAGTCAGTCATAAGTAAGAGCTAGAGAGACTCTGCGGAGAATAGAAATAATAATAAATGCTTTCAGTTTAAGTTCGAGGCGAATATTAGTAATTTAAATACTGGAACTAATTCATTGGTGTAAGGACCACAAAAATGTTTTTAATAGAATGGTAATGCTTTTTATTCAGTTAATACCGGAGCCGGAAAGCATATTAGGTATGTCTTTAACTTATGGCATTATGACAGCTCTACATAGCTACGAGAATAGTATGCTCTAAGAAAGGGTATCTACTGGTTTCACGGTTATCTGACGCATACATTGTTGTTTTGGAGTCGATGCATGAAGTGCTAACTAATAACACAAAAATCCCCAGCACAGTTAAGCATGGAGAGAGTAGTGCATCCGAATTATTCCGAATATCCAGGTTAGTGCATCCATTATGCACTGGCCGTGAGAACGCATTCATCTAAAAATAGAGTTTGTGGTGTTAAACCTACCGCTGAGGAATTTAATTTTAGCCATCTGCTGCAGCAGAAAAAAACTCAGTACAGTGATTCGAGCAGAGTAGAAACCAGATCCATCTTAGCCAATTTATAGTTTTAAAATTGTTTCTTTTTTGCTTCAAATTCGAAAAGAGTATTATTAAATTAATCAGTGGCTGATATTTTAAAACTTTGGTCCAAAAGTAAAAAGTAAAAATATTTTGTGCTAATCATGGATGAGTACAGTGCAGTGAAACCCATATTTTTAATTTCATTTTTAGCAACAATCTGCAGTAGTCCTCCATACTTACGACTTTCTGAAATGTACGAAACATTGCATCAGCAAGTTTTCAGAAAAATAAGAAAAAGAGAGGAACTCACTATTCAAGAAGCGATGGTGAATGCTTTTGGTGTTCTATGCATACCTTCAGAATAAAGTTGTGGAATAAACGGCCGTCTGGGCTGATAAAGTTTCATGCTGACTAGTGAGATTTCTACGCCGGGAATTTCCCATTACAAATATTTTAAGTCAAACTTGGCTGCTTGCACACGTCCCGAGCGATGACGTTTATATTCACACTCGCAAAACGTATGCTGTATTTCACGCCTTCTTTATGGCGTGACTCATGGACACGATTCTCGGAAATAAGCTGAATCTGGATTATCGATGCGAATGCTTTTGCGTGTGGTCTTCGGGTATTGCCGGATGAGCTAATATTAGCTCATTTCGCTAAAAGTGACTTATGCGAGTTCGTCCGAGCAGAGTTTCAGAAGAAGCATCCGTTTTCAATTCGTTTGTCAATTTTGTTAGTCGAATTTTAGGAACGAAGCTAAACACATTCAACATTGTCAGTTCGTAAGTGTGGCATTTACTTTCATACCATAAATTGATTTATTTTATTGATATTATTTATCCCTATTTTTGAAAAATCTAAATTGTCAATGCAATAGATTCATTAAAAAGAGCAAACTAAAACAGTTTTTTATTAATTTAAATGCGGCTGTAAAAAGTGTGATCAGTAACTTAAGCCATTTGAGTCTACCAAAGTCGAAAATCAACACATCGCAGTTCAACAAAGCACTATTTTCCTGATTAATTCTTTCAAAAATAAATACATAAATCACATTTCTTTTCTAATTTTAAGTAGCGTTTATAACTACTTACTTTTATCGTAAGACTAGAATAGTGAATTTGCTGTTGATATTTTTGGGCTGGGCAAACGTTGATCGTGAAGTGTAATCATCCTTCTTAAATGTTATTTTTTTTAGAACTATTTATCGCAACTAACAACCCAGAAATGCATCAAACGGACATACAGAATATTTTGCTTTTGGTTTTCTCCACGCTATTCAGCCTTGCAATGTCAACGGAAGGATTTAAAATCAACGATGCTGGAAGCGAGCCATACACAAATGAAACGAGCCTTGTTTCATTCATTTCTGCTATAATGAGGAAAGGGGATCGCGGTTTAACTTCAACTCAAACAACGTGGGAAATGATTTTCAAATGGACACAGTTTTCACTTTTGGTCCTCACACCTTTTGCTGTCTTATTGACTTCCATGGGAATTTACCTTTGCATCTGTAAAATGCGTGCTCGTTGCCAAAAAAGGAAATGCTGCCTTTCATCTCCTGATTTTTCTGCAAGTGACGATGGTAAGTTTAGAGTTTATTGTCATCCTTAGCACGTGCATTCGTTACTCTACAAGTTTTAAGTAGTTTGGGTGGTACGGTTTTAGCTGTATTATTTTTATCAGTCTTCGTAATAAAGCAAATACATAAATATTGTTGTTGTTATAAAACAGAAGACTGGGAGTACTCAGATGCAACGGTGATTACCTACTGTACAAAGGACACTGTCTAAAAAATCAAATGATATTTCTTCATTTAAGCCTGCACCTGAACCTGAACTACAATGACAAAATCATTTTTACACCTTTTGCTATGGAATCTTGAAGAAGCTGAGGAATAAACAGCTGTTGTTTGATTACAAGATTAACATTTTGTTGTTGTGTATTGTGTAAAATTTTCTAATTTTATGTGAAAGTGTAATCACTACAATGTGCGCATACAGCAGATTTTATGCGGTTGCAGTAATGAGCAGCACAACGTCTGCAATGAAATATCATAAAAAAGGAATAAAAGCAATCACGAAAAGAGCAACGTTGCACTTATTTCTCTCATAAATTCAGTTCATTTTAATTCCACCTACATGCGCGTTTCATCAATACCAGTCCTTTGAGGCGCTGCGCGTTGCCATTGGTAATGTGCAGCACTAATTACAAGAAGGGGCCTTCCGTAAATTAAGTTTGAAGGTGACGGAGGGGCGGCGGTTAATTATATTAAAATCCAATGGTGACGGGAGTGGGGTGGATTTTTTTAAAAAAGGGAAACGTGATTTACGGACAGCTTCTTTAAGTATGTAGCACGCTTGTAAAATCCATGCAGTGTTCAGTGATGCGAGCAACTGGAAGCCGGAAACTTGTAGAATAACGTGGAGGAAAGATATTAAAACTGTTGGATTCTAAAAGGGAAGTAAAGCTGATGGGATGTACTCTTCCCTTCCTGAAATCTTTTTTCGAGACTAAGAGGTTTGCCCAGTTCATTGTTGGCATGACAGGGCAGGGCTGGTCTTGTGATGATTTGTTGTTTGTGGTTCGTGAGGAGAGCTTGCTTAAACGGAGGTTGTAGTTTAGTTTACAGAAAAGTTCAAAGCGCCCTGATTGGACCACTTCTAAGAAGAAAAACTCCGCTCCACAAAGCTCTGGCATCCACAGAATCATAGTCTATGACAGAATCAACTGCGAAGCCCGGCGAAGGGTGCAGGCATAATCTCCAATTCCAATTGAGTCCGGCAGCGCAGTTGCGACTGTACATATGTAATTACTGCTATCTGTATGTTGAAAATTCCAACTTTCTGTTTGGCTTCTACCTTAATCTGGACGTTATTTTCGATGAAATGCAGTACGCAATTCATTGCTATAGCTGTAATAAGTGTTAACTTAATGACATGTACATATAATGAATATAAGTTGTGCTTGGCCAGCTTGGCTATGAGTTATGAGTCTACCGTGAAAAGAATGCATGTTTATTATTTGGCCATCCAAAAAATTAAAATAAATATTTGTATGTCAGTATGAAACAATAAAAAATAAACCTCAAATGGTAATAAGAAAAAAAGCGCCTAAAAGTGCAAAATGAAGTCGCCAAGTGCACCCGGGGTTCCCAGGCGGTCACCCATCCAAGTACTAACCGGGCCCGACGTTGCTTAACTTCAGTGATCGGACGAGAACTGGTGCTTTCAACGTGGTATGGCCCTTGGCGAAAGTGGTGTTCAGTGAAGTCAACAAGATGTTTGAGCCTAATTCTTATTATTTGCACCATTCTGATCGTCAAGGCAAAGGATGTAGGTACATATCTTTTAAACAAAGTATGGCAAACACACATCAACGTCAAAATAAGACACAAATATAATAATTTATTATTAGGTTTTTTCAAATCGAGTATTTTGTAATTTTACCGAGTATCTCGAGGGATTTCGTTGCTTTAAATTCCAGTGAAATTAATAGCTGGGTCCAAGGACCTTGAACTGAGCTGAAGATGGAAGCATCAGTGCAATTACCTGTGTGGTCATACCTTGAATCCTCCAATTGTGCACTGGAATCATTATAATTGTGGGTGTCAAGCAGGTGAGATTGTGTCTATTATATTCATTATGATTTTGTGCAGCATTACTTTGCACTTGCACCTACCTATTTATATTGTGCAACCTAACCATAGAAATTATTGTTTACCATTTTTAGACAATAATTTCGAGACTACCGGTGATCGTACCGGAATAAAGAGGACTCATCGAATGGTGACGTAAATATTTCAAGTATTTAATTGAGCAACGTAAGGTACGAAGAAGTACAATGTACCCCACTGAGCTAACAAATAATACAAAAAGGATTTCACCTGAATTGTTTTCAAAATAATACTGTAATAATGCTGTTTCTGTGGGACGCTAAACGAATGTTTTTTACATTGTGGTGAAATACTAACAAGCTTTTGTCATCGTGTGCAAATGCTTCTAAAGTTTTACTCTTGTTGTATTGTATTCTGTTGCCGTCGTTGCAGTCATGCATTTAATTAGGAGACAGCTTGACAATAAAAAACTTGCTATCTTTGTACTTCATGTAGCAGGCGCATCGTTTGCATGGAAAGCAACTCTGCTCGAGGCTTACCATACGACAGACAGCAATAGTAAGTAGCATCTAACTACACGACTTTTATCCCTTTTATACCGAAATTATCTAAAATCATATTAAGTATTAGCAACATTGTCCTGTAATACTCCCTATATTTAGGTTTCCCAGATGCTACGAAATCATTGGGAGCCCCCATACCAATTACAAGGCTCGGCAACACTCACTACTTCATTTATCGGAAGTCGGTAAGAGATTTAATTCACAGTTGATGTTGATAGCCAACTTAATAAAAATTATACTTTTTCGAATTAATTGCATCCCTTTTACAACTAACAAAATATATAATAATAATAATACAATGAAAATTAATAAGACATTCCACTAGGTTTCCGCTTACGTCCAAATAAAGCTAAACAAAATATTTTTACTGTAATAGACACAATGGCGAAGGGCCGGAGAGATATGCGCATCTCACAAAAGAAAATTAGCAACATTCAAAACGACAGAAGACTACGAGGACTTGGTAAATCGTATTCACTACATTTCCAACGAGTACAATAGGAGCTCAGAGTTCCGAATTAACCGAAGGTATTGGATCGGTTTGAATGATCTGCAAAAGGACGATGCGTGGACATGGAATACTGAGGACAGACCTGTAGTGGTAAACAAATGGACCCGAGGAAAGCCACCAACAAAGGGAAGAAATAGTAAGCATTGTGTAATGCTCTGGAACCCCCTTAGAAGCCAGCACTTGTGGAAAGAAGAAGACTGCACCAAAAAATACTACTTTCTCTGTGAACAATAAAATGCACATAGGTACTTCCTTACCCTAACAATAAGTAACACAAAAGGTACCTACCTAGTAACATTCCGTGATAGTAAAAATAAATGCTTGTGCAATATATCTAATGAATTACCATAGTAACCAACCTATTTCTCTGGTTCAGCAAAAAGAGAGATATTTTTTCTACTGAATTCATAGTTAAACTAACTTTCAGTTGCTACTGCTCTTCCATTCTACCGCTTTTACTCTGCCGCTCTCATTTTTGTATTGCTACTTTAACTGAGCAGTAATACCTAGTTTCTTGCTACTTTCTCTCGCAATATTTTGTAGGTAATTTACAACAGCGATCTGCTATAGGATTCCTCCGAGCTAAATATTCTTGACTTTGACTTGATCACTTGTCTTGACAAACACTAATCGAATCACTTTAATCACATTGTTTACGAGTTATTTGCCAATTATACGCGTTAAATGTTTTGTAAATATAACGACAGATTAATAGTTAGCTGCATGCCATTGCATTGTTTATAAATATGAAATATATAATTAGTAATGTTAGTAACTTATCGCTTTAAAGTGAACCAAATAGTTAAGGAAATCAGTCGTTGTTTTACGCTTTGTTAAAAATAGTTGCCACTTTATTGTTACATGATAACAAGCAAAAAATTTAGAAATCAGGGAGAGAATTAGCCAGTATGTTTTCTTGGATTCATTTATTTGGTGGAGCCTCACAGATACTGTTTCTCTTTTTTCTCGAGAGAAACACAAACGCGCTACTGGATATAGAAAGAAAGTGTCTCAGAAACGAAGACTGTGAAACGGGCAAGTGTTGTCCTGACTTGGGTTCTCCAAAGGGGAAGTTTAAAAAAACTTGCAATGTTGAATGTTTTAGTGTTCGGACACGTTCAAATGCAAGAGATTTGGAAGACGACTATAACGGCAAAAGATACAAAGTCTTTGTTTCACCAGTAAGTCCGAATGTAAATAATCTTTTTTAATTACTAATAAAGCAACTTGTTGCGTACATCAATAGCGGATGCTAACCACAGATGGTATTAACAATATTTGGAATCATTAATTCAGAAACTATGTATCCAAACTCAAACCCTTGAACCCCGTGCACAGTTACAGACCCGTGTACTGCTATAACATGTGTATTATACAAATTCAGACCTGGCAGACCCTTGCATTATAATGGTTGCAGAGCCAGTTAGAACATTCAACATCCATGGACCATATTTCATACTAAATTACAAAGTAAACGCGGGCATGTGAAGCGATTGCCTAGTTAAAAACCATGATAAAACACTAGAAGAATCAGTTCTAGCTAAACTAACTGGATGTAACGTTTCCGAACATCTGAAGAACTACAGTTTGAGTTTGAAGTACAACTAACTACGAGGTTTTAACTGGCACGAATCGGGAATTTGATTGACTTTACTTTGCCGCTCATTTATGTAAACGTTTTGTTATTGCAATTGAGCCAAACAAAGAAACATTGCAATGGCCCTTTATAGTAAATATTATGTTAGCAAAACGTTTTGTTTATCAAGCTACCAATATTTTATTGTGATTTATTAGGCAGCTCCTTACGTTTTGGGTTGACACCCGCAATCAATTTAGTATTGCATATTAGGCTTTAGTCCCTCATGTTTGTCCAAAGCCACTATAATGCCAGCAATGTTGGGTGCAAATTGCTAATACCATGACTGCAACGCTAGAAGTACTCTCGAGATTTTTGGCGAGGTCCCCTGGCTCATTAACTCACCTGGTTTAAAGGGCTATTTAACCTCTAAGTAACCGTCGCAGGATTTAGCGACACTCTAGCATTTGGCCTATACATGAATCCAGGTGAGTTAATGAGCCAGGGGACCTCGCCAGAAATCTCGAGAGTAGTGCTGAGTCGTTTGTTGTCAGTGGTTTATAGCACCGACAACAAACGACGCAGCAATGCAGCATAAGCACGCAAAATTATAATAATTGAAACTTTTGTCTCTAGCTATCCTGGCTAGAAGCGGTCAGGGCCTGCTGTAAAGACGGTGGGAAACTTGCAAATGTTGCAAACGTGAATGTAGCCGAGTTTATGGGTCCACTAGGGACAGCAGCGCTGCCAAATGGTAAGACTGATGATATTTTAAATTACGTCGAAACAATTCTATTCACTGCATGTACGTTACATCAGTCATATATTTAAGACTGTAGACGGCCTACTTAAATACGGCAGATTAAAATATGTCAGAAGTTAAGGAAAGAAGTCAGAGAAGAGTAGTTCAGTGTTTCGAAGTAAAAGGCTAAAATATAATTAAGTCGTTTCATTGGTAGCATATTGGGTGATAATTATGGTGATTGTGTGTACTGTAATGAATAAATCTACTCTGGCGAAGGTAGATTTATACATACATTGGTTTGGCTTTTGTCTAGTTTGATTCCTGC
>JAQFZC010005009.1:0-14935 GCA_034695205.1 Dicyrtoma fusca | reverse complement strand
GAAATTCGTCTCAACACCAAAAATCGAGAGAGACAGCAATAACGCACATCCGTGCTCTACGAGACACAGTGCGAAACAAAAAATCAGCCTTAGATGATTCATAATGTCATTTGTATCCATATTTATAAATAGTCAGACCAAAATGCGTTCTTATTTTTATCAATATGTAACGTTGCTTTAGTTTCAGTGTAGCAAAAAACTGTAATTGGATTAGGAGTAGCTGCAGAAAACGTTAACTCGATTCTCACATTTTTATGTCTTGGAGGCAAAGCTATATCTAAACTAGATGTCAGGTCGTAAGCAAAAAATGTTTGTCCTGCTATGTAGTCTTGTTCGGTTAAATCTATACCAGAATCTGTATTTGAAATTCCTAATGCACTATGTAAACTGTAAATAGCTTCTTTCACTCTTTTATTATTATCATCAAAACACAGAAACAATGTTATGGATTCGTTCTTATCTCCCTGCACTGAAACATTTATATAGCTGAGACTATGATTAATAAACTGAAACGGATTGTGTATAAGATTTCCTGTTGTCAGCGAAGTTTGGACAAGTACAATTACTATCCGTGTAGGTAACTGTCCTGTTATTAAATTTTCATTAGTAGAAGTCAACGTTCCCGTTGCAAGTGAATAGGTCTTCACATCCATTTTATTCATGTGATAGTTTTCTAGTTGATTGTTCTCCCAGCATTTTAAATGATGTAATGCAATTTCAGGTAATATTTTACGTCGTACAATAATAAGTTTTGCTTCTTTTATTTGTAACTGGTATGCTTCTGCTTCACCTGCATGAACACAAAATGCAGCACTAGCTCTTGTGAATTCCAAAGTTTGATCACAGCCAGGAGGTAGAAACAATATCTGATGAAATAATTCCACATGAGGTCTACCCATCACCTCAAATTCACTACTCCCTCTCGTCCAACGCCAACGAGTTTTGTAAGAATCATTATCATTTACGGTAATACCTACACTTGTAGGATCCTTTTCTTTAAAGTATCCAGCCAGAGCTGAATGAGTTTTGTTATATTCTTTTGAAAATAACAGTTCTCTTTCTATAATACTACGGTAAGCATATTTATCACCTGCTCAGGAAATAATAGAGTCATTTATCAGCATATTACAATTTTGGAACATAGAATGAAGGATACTATTCACTGGAGCTATTGCAAGTGTATTAACTATGTTAGCTCCAGCTGCAGTTTAAATCTGTAGTCGTAAGTACAATCTTGTTGTAGAAAAATCAATGTAATGCATTTCAGTCCTTTTTACTCTAAATGTAGGAGGAATTCCAGGGTCTGTTATAAGATTTAGAGGAAAGTCTTCTTCTTTTGTACTTACTATAGAAGCATCATAACTTTCCTCGTCAAAAAGAGATAGGTCGCCGCGATGGTACAGATTTTTCATGATCTTGGCCATTGCTTAGCAAATAAACCTTTGAAAATAACACGTTTCTTTTGCTTAGGTTTTCGTATTTTACGTTTAGAATTTCCGTCGCCTTTGAACACTTTACATTGACGTATTTTATCCGGGAGACGTATAGATTGTTTACGCTTCCTTGAACAACCTGAACCTGACTGGTTAGCTATATTCCTTCCAACTGCTTTTATTTCTTCTAGACCACGTATTTTCATTGATTTTTTAATAGATTGTCCTTTGTCAAAGTTATTACTTGGTATATTTTGAAACGTGTGCTTAACCTGAGGTACTACATACTTTTTTGCATGAGGTATTACATAGTTTTGAGCAATTGGAATGAACCTTCTAAATAAAGAAGTGAAAAAACTTCCTATACCACGTCCTTTTTGTCTCACACTATTACCTCTTTTGACAAAAGTGAAGTGATGCTTGGAATGTACCACAATCAAATGAAAGACCTGATCCATCTTCTGTAGTTATATAGTCTTACTATATTATCTTCTAACTTCTGTATAGGTATATTTATTATGTTTGAAAACTCATGGTAACATAATTGATAATTATTATTTGCTATAGGAAAACATCTTAGAAACGGACTATAATTATCACCAACATTTTGACTTTCAATATTTTCTAAATGAACCAGGCACAAGGATTTTTCATAGTATGGTTGGATTTGATACTTTCCAATTACAATATGTTTTGTATAATCTATTTCAGGTACAATAAAAGTGCTCCAACCTAAATAAGCTCTGACCTTGTCGGATAAATTTGGTATGTCAACAATAAAATTAGTATGGTAAGGATAAAGTTTCAAATCTATATTACTCCACTCTGGAACACCTAATATATTCATAACAAACTCAACAAGTTCTAAATAGTTGTCAAAATCTTTTTGAGCATGATAGCCTTTATCTTGGAATGACAAAAAAAATTCATCTTTAAAGAGGTAAACAGAAGATTTAATCTTAAACCTGTTTATTTCTTTTTTTACCGTAGATATGTCAAAATTCAAGCCTAATTGCTTTTGAATATTTAGATTTAATGTAATAGTCTCATTCTTAAAATTATGCCTGAAATCAAACGTAACACTGTCTTCTGAGTGCATAACATTAGTTACAAGGGGATATAAGTACTCTAATAATTCACTTATAGTATTTATATTTTTCTTGGATTTAACATTATGAATATGCCCATCTTCCATACGTTTACAATAAATAAGATTTTATTTACATACAATTAACGGTGTTGGAACAATATTTTTAAAACTACTACGTAGAAACTTAAAATGATTGGATTCAATTTTAGTTTCAAACCATCCATCCTGCAGACCTAACAATTTTTGAATTCTAGAAGATAGACGGAAATTGCTATTAAGATGGTTAATATTTGAATGCAAATGTACTTCAACATATTTGTTTTTGTTAAGAAATTACGAATGAGGAGAAATTTTATTGAAATATGTTAAAAAGTCTTCAAGATTAACGAAATCTACAGGTGCTAGTATTTCACTTGTGATACTTTTTAAACTAAACCCTACACCCTTTTTGTTTTCACCGATTGAAATATTATTATTATTACATATAACACTTATTCCTTTTGCAGGATGTTCTTGAACTATGACTTCAGCTAACGCAATGATCTCCCCCTGAGAAATTAAAACATTAGAAGCGACATATATACATGCTGTGAGAGCTACTTCCAATTGTTTATCAGTGTCTACCTGCAAAAATTTGTTTAATTTATATTCAATCCCTTTAATTTTATCTGAAACAGTAAAGGATCCAGACAAGTTTCCAAGAACAATAACACGACGCTCAGACATCTTTGTTCCTTTTCTAACTTTATATATACATATATAAATATATACTTAAAACACCCGTAACACAATTCCAAAATCTAACCAAGGTACATTAATCTCTCACATTGCAAAGTAAACGAGGAATTGCGTGGTCACATGGTGCGTACACGATTTTTCGAGAAAATGCGTCGGCACAAAGTTATTTCCATTTCCTTAGCCGACCAGCACAAAAAATCAACTTACGCACATATGTACATAAATCCCCCGCAATGCTAAACAAACAAGGAATTGCTTATGCATTAAGTATGTATACCTCCTTTTCTGGGAAGTTCCATTGGCATTAAGACAATTTAAAAAAAGGTATTAAGTTTCTATACACCCTTTTCTGGGAAGTTCCGTAGGCATTTATCAATTTAAAAAAGGCATTAAGTGTCTATACCCCCTTTTCATTAAAAAAGGCATTGATTCCCTATACTTCCTTTTCCGGGAGCTGCGTAGGCATTATGTCTGAGTATTCCCTTTTCCGTGTGTCCCATAATAGTAACGGACCAAGTACTATTCCAACACCAAAATCAACTTCCACATACTTATGTCCATAAACCTGTCTCAATGCTAAGTAAACGGGGGGGAAAAAGGTATTAAGTCTCTATACCCCCTTTCCAGGAAAAAAAGGCATTGATTCACCACACCCCCTTTTCCGGGAGCTGCGTAGGTATTATGTCTGTGTATTCCCTTTTCCGTGTGTCCCATAATAGTAACGGACCAAGTACCATTCCAGCACCAAAATCAACGTCCACATACATATGTACATAAACCCGTCTCAATGCTAAGTAAAGTGGGGGAAAAAAGTATTAAGTCTCTATACCCCTTTCCAGGACAAAAAGGCATTGATTCATCCCCATAAACCACTACTTGTATGGTCAACACAAACACAGTATAGCCACCACACAGGCAGCCATACTCACTACAAACACACACAGTAGGCACCACGCATACAAATTATAGTCACTACACATACCCACTATATTTATCAAACACAAAAAATATAGTTATTACACACACACTGTAGTTACTACACACAGTATATTCACACACTGTATAGTAACCACACACACAGTATACTCAACACAAGAACACATTATAGTCCCCACACACACAGTATAGTCTGAATACACAGTATAGTCACCCCACACGCACAAAGGTTACACAATCACCACACACAGACTACAGCCAACAAACAGACAGAATGTAGTCAACCAAAAAAACACAGAACAGGTAAACACATACACAGTGTAGGTAGCACAAACAGAATAAGGAGTGAACACACGAAGGGAAGTCACCAAACACACAGTACATGTACAACTCACACAGTATAGTCACTACACACAGTGTAGTAATCACAAAAAAACCAGAATAATAGACACAACATAGTCGCACAGACACACACTATAGTCACAACACACAAACTATATTAACGACACACACAACACAGTTGTCACACGCATTTTCTATATTCACCACATACACAAACAATTACCACCACGCACACACAGTATAGTCACTACACACACAGTAGTAATTATACATGCACACTGTTGTCACCACATGTTCGCAATAAAGTCAGTACAAACGTGGACAGTATAGGCACGTAACACGTACAGCATAGTCACGACACACACAGTATATTTACCACAAACACACGCAGTAGAATTACGAGTGAACTATAGTCACACACAAATTATAGTCACCACACAAACAACACTATAGTCAGTAACATCACGGTATAGTCACCACACACACAGTATTGTCATCACACATACACACCGTAGTCACATACTAGAGTCAAATACACACAGTATAGTCACACAAACAACATAGTAACTACACAAACAGTATAGCCACTACAAACAGAGTATAGTCACTATGCACAGCATAGTCACCACAAACACTATAGTCACACATTCAGTATAGTCACACACTCACAGTTTATTCACCACACAAAACAGTAGAGTCAACTAACACATGCAGTGTAAACACCAAACAAACAGTTTAAGGACGCACACACACAGTATAGTTGTCACATACAGAAATTAGACCCAACACACACGCAGTGTAGGCACCAAACACACACGGTATAGTCACTACGCACATACGCAATAAAGTCACATACACACAAAGTATAGTAAACTCTACAATAAAGCTCACATAAGACGAGTTAGGCTAACTTCCCTGCTAACTATCTAAGCCAACCAAACTAACTGTCCATAAAAGCTGACGATCTAAGTTGCCGGTGCAAGATCATGACAAAGTCGACGTCCCCAGATGACGTTTTTAAATATGTAACCTCACTATAAAATCTGATTATCTTATCTAACGATAATCTTATAGAGAACAAGGTCACAAATAAATCCGACAATAACAGATGACGTTTCCAACTAAATATCTGTACCCCTATCTAATGTGATTTTGAGAACTAACGATACAAACTGACATATCAAGCTAATAATTTCGGCTGACAATCATGATTATCAAGCTAGTGATCTGACCTTTTGTGATGTTTCCAGTTCTCAATATAAACTGAAGAGCTTAGCTAAGCTAATGCATTACTTTGACATCTTAGATAAACATCTCGAGTTTACAGAAAAAGCTCACCAATCTAACTAGTTGTCTTAGCTGACTTATTATTCTAACAATTACGGTTGAAGTTGTGAATCCTAGCAGACGATAATACGTAACAATCCAAAGCCACGATCTTAGCGAACAACTTTAGAATACAATCTGTAATGGCGCCCGAAGTAGGCAATTAGATCTAGCCATCAAGTTGTTGTCACACGTACGATTTAGGCTGTCAATTGGAACGAACCTGTAATACTATAAAATGCAGATAGCCAATGAAGCAAACACGACAGCGGATCATGTAGGCTGATAATGTAAGCTAACTATCCAAGCTGACGTTTGCGTCGTAACCTCCACATTGATACTCAAACTACAAGAGTTAGGCTAACGTCCCTGCCATCCATCTTAGCTAACCACAACTAACTGACGACAAAAGCTAAAAATTTAAGCTGCCGGTACAAGGTCTTGATTTAACCCGACGTTCATAGATGAATTGTTTGAAAACATTTCTATCAACATTCACTATCCAATCTAATTATCAAATCAAACGCTCAGCTGACAATACAAGTTTATGGTTACACCCGATATTAATAGATGTCATTTGTTGCTGAATATTCTCCTCCACTGTCCACTGTGATTATCAAAGCAAACGACAAAAACTGACAACTTCAGATTACTATCCTGGCTGACAATCACGATAATGAAGCCAATAAAATGATCTGATGTTCTCAGCTCAGCATATAAACTGACAAGCTTAGCCAAGCAGATGAATGAACCTGATGTCCAAGATCCAGACCCCGAGTCTACGGTCCGAGCTCAACATTTTAACAAGGTGTCTAAGATGACGTATAGCTCTAACAATTATAGCCAAAGTTGTGATTCATAGCAGACGATAGACCCTAAAAATCCAAACCCACGATCATGGATGACGACTTCAGAAAACAGTCTGTAATGGTACCCTGAGTACTCGACATTACCTCCCGACACAAGCTGGTGTTTCACGTTCGATTTTAACAATCGATTGCAGCTGAAATTTGATGCTGAAAAAAGCAGCTCTTCAATTAGGAGTAGAGTGTAAAAACCAGGTCCTGGACCATAGCAAAATTCACCTAATTTACCATAATTAACAAAGTAATTAAAATCACTAAAAATGGATCATTATTTACTCTAAATATTACAAAAAACTCCTGTTTTTTATATTTTTAAAACCATTAAAAACAGTATTTTAAAACTTTCAAAAATTAATTAACACGCCTAAAATCGTACAAATAATATGAAAAACCTCAGATTTTTGCGATTTTTGAAAAACAACAGAAACCTAATTTTATTGAAAACTGAGAATACTGTTAAAACAATTTTTGTAGTTATTAGTTTTCTAGATTAAATAGAGGCCAAGGTTTGTATACGGTGTAAGGAAACCAAAGACATTTCTTTGTTTTATAAAACATACAATTCTTGTAAAGAGTGCTCAAACAAAAACAGAAACGAAACATAAATGTGATTGTGGGCGAATATATACTAAACAAAATCATCTTTTTCAAACAAAAGTACATAAAAATAATATATTTCAAAAACCAACATAAATTAATTTTTAAAAAAGTTTTATAAATCAAAAAATATTTGTAAAGAGTGTTCAAATAAATCAAAACAATCGTTGAATTTAATTGTTCACTTTTAGATAAGAAACAAAAATAATAAAATGTTTACTTTTTAATAATATGCATCTAACTTTTTAATTCTTGTTTTACTTCAATCGTAGTTGTCAGATTGTTTACAACCCCTGGAGACAGGTTTTCAATCTTTTCAAACATATTTCAGGTCTTTCGAGGTTTATCTGGTTTTTCTTGCTTTAAAGGGGTTAACATCCCATCTCGTAATACAACATATTCTATAACAGCATTTATTTATAATGAAAAATATTTTAATAGGATATATTTTGAATCCTAAAGGAACTGTTGGAGAAAAAGTATAAATACATCTTAAAGGAGCTCCATTAATAGTTCACCCATAAACTAAATCACAAAGAACTAAAACTGAATTTACTGGACTAATATCGATTATCATATCTGAAATATGTCTGCCAGCAGTTGAAATTTTTTGTGTAAACCCAAGCAACTTTCCTATTGAATTATTTGTTGTGAAATCTACCACATAACCTGTAGGAATTTCAATTATACACTTCATAATAGATACATCTGGTTTTATTTTTATTGTTTTAAACATACCACCCTCAGGCGCATCTTTAGTCATTAAATTATGATTTTCATCAAAAAGCATTAATTGTTCTATAGTTTCACTTATACTTTTAATTTCATAACTACCTGATTCTAAATTTATTTCAATATATTCCCCTTCATCAACCAATGTTATATCTAAAATTATTATTCTTTACATCAACATTTGGGATTAAATAATATGTAGATAACTTTTTTTATGCAATTTTACCACCTTGTGTTTGAATAGGAACCTCATAACGAACTATAATTTCATTATCTGTTGCAGTTAGTATTATATCCGTTTCATTTCTATTATTATTAGACAATTTAATTTCTTCAAAAATATTATTCATTGTATTTTGAAGCTCATTCATTTTAATTTTAATTATTATTCATTTATTATTAAAAAAATATTGCGAGAGAACACAATATATGTTTGT
This sequence comes from Dicyrtoma fusca, assembly GCA_034695205.1. Classification (NCBI taxonomy): domain Eukaryota; kingdom Metazoa; phylum Arthropoda; class Collembola; order Symphypleona; family Dicyrtomidae; genus Dicyrtoma; species Dicyrtoma fusca. Next base: position 6,438 of record JAQFZC010005009.1, on the reverse strand, counting down.
ATAACCAATAGTAGAAAAATCAGATTTAAATTTATCCAAAACTTCTATTGCCAATTCAATATCAGATTTATCTATATTTGTGTAATCTGCTTGTATATTTGCTAATGTAGTTTCTTATTTTGAAACAAGATGTTCAGGATAATTTGCAATGTAACGAATACTACTACCAATAGCTGTATTATAACGAAATTTTAGACCTTTAACACTCAATCCACCACCATCTATTGTAGTATAACTTTGTGATCTCTGTTTACCGATTATACCATGTTTTTTCCATAGTCTGAAATAATACTCCATTTATCACCTCTAGAGCTTCTTAATTTATTTTCAGGTGTATAACATGCTTTAGTTGAAAACATAAGCCTCGCATACATTTCTGCATCATTAGCATTATATTTGGTACTATCTGGATGTTTTCTTGTTAATAATTTCCATAATCCTATTGTCATTGATTGCTTTTGTCCTAATATTTCAATTAATTTATCACCTAAATTTGTAATGTGTTGATTTTCAATACAAAACCCATCTGTATCGCTGCGTTCATTAAAGTTAAGTCTTATTGACAAAGCATCGTCTGATAAATTACAAAGGTATTTAATAAAAATTCGCTCAAAATTATATTTTTCTAAAATATGTTTTGGAATATTTTCAATAGCTAGTTGTTCTTCTTTTTCTTCCTGCACTGATTTATTTAGTGAAGCTAAGTGTTCTTCCATCTGATCAGTACCAGCTTTATATCCTTTCATTTTACTATATATTGCTTGTTAGTTCTTATTTAATAATTTATTTTTGCTGTCTGTATCTGTTTTAAAAAGAGCTAATCCTTTTGAAGCGATATTTGCTTTGTTTTCAACTGTATCAGTAATATTTTGTGTAGCTTTGATTTATGGTGCATATTTATTTTCTTGTTCTAAAGTAAACGCATCATCGCTTGTTTTCTCGGCAATAAATTGATCTCTCAATATTTTTTTATAAACATTTTCTTTTTTCATTATTAGTATTTTCTGTTTTATTTGTTCTGATGGGCTTATGTAAGTATTACTTATTTATTTATTTTTTGTGTTTAGCTGATCAAACGCCTAATCCTAAAAATAATTTTAGTTTTATTACGCCTTTTGTAGTTAATTTTTTGAATTTTTCTTTTATAGTTGGTTTTTCAATATCATCTAAATCTTTCAATAATTCTTGATCTGCTTTATGTCTGTTTTCCTTATCCTTGTAAATATTATAGCTTAAATCATAATGCATTGCGGCCTCATCTACTCTATCTACTGGTTTATCTCCTGTAGCTTTTCTTTCTTCTCCAACATATTTTCCTATTGCATCAACTTGATCTCCACCGTCTGTAGATTTAACAAATACATTTTTTAGTGTTATAGATTGTACATTTGGTTTTTACCAATGATCGATTATTTTTTGTAAGAACTGTTTCTATTTCTCTATTTGGTGTATGTTTTTTTACATTTCAGACAAAATATTGCTTCCATCATTTATATTAGTTTTTTATATGCTTTAATAACCGATCTTCTAGCTTTGATAACTGCTCCGAAAACATTTTGAGTTTTTCGTCTTGGATTGAATTTATTTGTTCAATTCTTGAAAGTTGCTGTGAAATATCTTCTAGAACAATAGTACAACGACTATTTATACAAAGACTAGTTAACCAAGCCCCCATTTATAATTACGTTTTTTAGCATTATTTTCCTTTAGCTACATGCCTTTTAGCACGATCTTTATAAGATCTATCTATCCTCTTCTCATATTTCACATTGATTGAGTTATGTACTTGCTCTGGATGTAAATCAATCCAACTATTAAATTGTTTAGAATATCCTTTCCATTTCACTAAAGCCTTAATAACATTAGAATCTTTTGTTAGTTTTGTTTCTATAATATATTTATAATCATATATTTCATCTTTTTTATTATAAATCACCTGCTCTTGCTCATAATAGCTGCCTTTGATATCACTTTCATTATAATCTGTTAAAATATAAGTAGGAAGATTTGTATTCTTAACATCTTTATTCAATAATATTTCATCAGCAAAAGTAGGTTTATATCCTTTTTCAAATTTTCTTCCACATTTATGAGTTCTAACCTTATCCCCTACTTTAAATTTAGGCTTAGTAATACTAATTTGTAATAATTCTCCTAACCGTGATTCTTTACTATATAAGTTTGTATAAACGATTTCTTAGTTTTTCTTTTTTGATGCTTCATTTGAAGTAATTTTTATTGAAGAATGAAGTGAATTATTAAAATTATAGACTAAATCTGGTAAAACATCCATCCATCGAGTTGTATCATTATCACTAAGATATTTATACATCATTTGTTGCAAAGTTCTTGCTACACGGTCTATAATCATAACTTTGTTCTCATTTTCAGTAGTATACTATTGAATATCTTGAGATTTAAAAAACGTTTGCACTGTCTGCTATATACTCTGATCCGTTATCTGTGTGAATCATTTGAGGCAAACGTTTATCATTTAAAACAGTTTTAAAAATATTGTACTTCAGTAGCTAATTTTGTTTTTAATGGTATAGCTCATAAATATTTACTAAATGTGTCTACAATCAAATTTATGTAGCGATTTGCATCACTATTTTTACTCTAGTTTGAACAAATAAACACCAAATCACATTGCCATATTTTACCTATCCCTCTAGAGAAATATCGTCTTTGTTTAAACTTTTCTACTTTTGGATAGTGTTTAGTATATACATCTTGTGTTTCTATATATTTTTGGGCTTTAGCTGAGCTAACACTCGTTTTAAGAGCTAAATTTCTAATACTTCGATATCCTGTTTCAGGATTGTGATAAACATCTTGAAAATGAGCATCTAAGTTTAAATCAGATAATATAATCGTCTTTTCCATTTATTTACATACATTTTAAAAAGACAATTTATTAAAATTACATTATTAATGCATGTCCATGAGCATATGTATCAGCACTTTCTTCAATTAAATATCTTTTATCATCTTTCCAACTTACACATTTCTTATTAAGTTCTTTTGTGTAAATCTCATGTTTAGTGCTTCTTGAGTTTATCTTTAAATTTTCCTACAACTTTTATATTTTTTTCTGAAAAACATTTGTGTTCTTTGGGATAATCAGATGTGTCAAAATAAGAACGATTCTGCTCTATGAAACTATAAAAGTCACTTGAGGGTGCTTCGCACCAAATTTCATAAATAAAGCTGTCGGTGTCTATGTACAATACCGTTGCTTTGTCTTTAAACTCTTCTTTTATCACATTAAAATGAAAATCATACAATAATTTTTTTTAAAGGTCTAAAACTGCTTGTCCAATATAAGTTGTTTTGTTAAATTTAACTTTAGTCTTATAAATATGTATTGCAACCAAATGTTTACTAAATATTGTTCTAGATTTAAAAATTGCTTTATTTATTGCACGTTGAAGAATGTGTTCATCTGAATACAAAATTATATTTTATTTTGTTGATTTCTAACCGATTGCAGTGATTTTTAAAACAGAATTTGACATAAGTTTCCAAAAAACCTTTTCAAAATCATTCTTGGCAGATTGCCTTTGCTTTGTATTAAATTCAATATATTTTGCTATACAATTTGCTTGAATAAACCTAATTTCTCTATGAACTTTGTTTATTCTCAGGACTTAATTTAGTTTAAGTAGTTTGTAGTGAAAAATATAGCTTCTTTTAACAATAAAAGTGCATAATATCTTTTTAACTTTTTCACTTAGTGATTAAGCGTTTTCTGGTGCAGGTAGCAGATCGTTGAATTTATTGTGCATTTTTAAAGCTCTTGCAAATAATAAATCAACCTTAAAAATGTAACTGGTATCATCAGCTGTATTTTAAAGTGTTTTAATTCAACAATTCATCTTCATTCATCCATTTAAAATTACTTTTAGGTAATAACTAAGATAATGCCCATCCATACAGATTATTCGCATCTTTATATACCATTTGAGTGTTATCATCTGGGCTTTAGAATATTGATTACTACATTGACTTATGCCTCCTCTAATACCATTTTCAAAAAATAGATACATTTCGTAATCCATTAGTAAATCCAATTTTACTCCGGTGTATTTAAGCATACAATCCCAAGCAAAACCAGAAGTAGTATAATACCAAGCAGGATCTAATTTATAAACACTGTTTGAAGCTAAATTTATAAAATTTTCAAAAACATCTGCTTAAGTAGTACATCTAGTTTGTTAACTTTGAATGCATGATCATAATTAATCTTACTAACATTTTCCTTTGTTAAAGAAGAGTAAAATTTATCTATAGAAGGTAATGGAGTTTCTAAAAATTTACTTATATTATTCATATATTCAAATGGATAAATTCCTTTTATCCATTTGTATTATTGTTTTTTCGTTTTTTAATTTTTTTATAAATAAAATAATTTGGTCTTCTTCTGTAAAATATTTTGTAGTTTCTCTTAATTGTTTAAAATCTAAATTAGTTTATAATGTAGCTAGTCCACTTTGTACAAATCTAAACGAATCTAAAAACCTTAAGTTAATGTATTCATCTTCTGTTAACCTGAGTGTCTTAGTTAATGAGATATACTTTTCCTCTTTATCAGGTATTATTGATATTTTACTTTTATAATCACATAGATTTCTTGCAAACAAATGCATGTCATAACTTGAAAGGTTATGGAAAATTACTCGTATAAATGTAGCATTTCTATTAATTAAATTACAGATATTACATGCGGCACCTCTATAGTCTTCAGTATAATCATCATGATCTCTGACTTCTGGATTAGTTTCTGAAAATTCTCTTTTACATAGATAACATTATTATTTGTTATAGGCATATTTTGTTTCGAAAAAGAATAAATTTTTTCAGAAATTGTTGTTAAACGAATAATAAAATGCATGTCTGCATTAACACCTCTGTAACTTATTAATGGTTCAGTTAAATTATTATAAACACTTTTAACATATAAAACATAACCTGAAGGAGTATAAAGCTGTGTTGTTTTAGTAAAAGATTTTTCTGAATTGCATTCGCATGTGTGTATAGGCTCTAAAAACGGTTAAAAATCTGCATAAATTACATAAGGGTGTCTTGTTTGTATTTGAAAGCTTTTAAATTGAATAACTGGTTTTTCCGTTACTACGTTCTTGTTTTCTTTCATTGAGGGCATTATAGGAATACATGTCCCATTATTAAAACATAACTCTTGATGCTTTTTTAAATTATCTTGATATCTTGTGGAATATGCCAAACATCGTCTACAAAAATATTGTTATGCGTCTCAGCACTTAACTGGGTATTTAATAATCTACTTAAGTTTTTATACCAACAATAATAATTTTTATCGTTTTCAGTAAAGTATAATAAATCAATATTGGTTTCATATTGTTGTTCTTTATTATGATAAAGAGGAAATATTGCAAGCACTTCAATACCAAAAACTGTTATATTAATGTTATTTAGCTTTTCAAATTTTGATATACCTTTGATTTTAACTGGAAATTTGATATCTTCACATTTTACTGAATCTAAATATTGAGAATATTTTGATGCTCTTTCTACGTGATCCGCCGCTGGATATAAACAAGCTAATACACTATAGAGAAAACACTTATTATCTTCTTTTTTAATATTAATAAATGCTTTTTTGTTTTTTACCCATTTTGCTAACTGAATGTATGAACTTCCTCCTAGCGGATTAAATGTATTTATATTGATCAAATATCTAACAAGACCCTTTTGCTTCTAGGTCATCACATCATGCAATAAATATATTTTTTTGTATATTCTAAAACGTAAATAAATCAGTTCGTTGCATTAAATCTACATTTTGTAATTGAAATGTGCGCCTCATCCTTAATACTTTTTCGTCTTGTTCTTTAATTTCACATTCTAAAGCTAAATTAATTTTTATATTTTTACGTTTTAATGTTTCATTACTCAAGGAAATGCCCAGTTCTTTTAAGTTCATCATATAGAGAAAGACAAACTTTATTAACAAAACATAGTCATCACTGTCCTCCAACGAGGATAGCCCAACGGACTCAGTATACGAATCAGAATTAGTTTATCAAAAATTTATGTTTGTAATACAAATTATGCAACTACATATAAAAACAACTAATTGCTCGGAGTACTGTAAAACAAATGATGAGTGCAAATTTGGGCTGATTTTTTAAGTACGGTGGTCACTATATCTTCGATAAGCAGCGACGGAGGAATTTCCTGATCCTTCATAAAGTCGAGGAAGTATTTTGTTATAGTTCTTCTGGCTCCAATGTATAGTCCAATAACCTTAATCTCCTCCAGTCCTAGCTTTTCCTTAAAATATGGTATGCAAGGATCATAGATTGTTTTTTTTAAGTGTACAGTCTCCGGTTGGTTTGTGTCTTGCTCCATTCGAACAGTTGGGTCCAGAATTAAACCTTTCTTCGTGCGGAGATT
>JAQFZC010005008.1:0-14937 GCA_034695205.1 Dicyrtoma fusca | reverse complement strand
AAGTTGGAGTTGGTGGGCTTGTTGGGATTTTTAACAACCTTCCTTCCAATTCTACACGAACGTTACAACACACAAATACGCACGTACAATGCGATCTACAGTCCGAGTGTTTTTGTATAGCCCGTATGTAGGTATGTGTGTATGTATGTAGTAGGCAGAATGCCCTCGTGGGGTTGGAAGTGGAATAGTTGAAATAATAAGTTTTATGAGCAGTCAACTTTTGTAGGATATGACAGGGAAATTTTGAGAAAATCGGATAGGATTTCCATGAGCACTCTGATGAGATCATAAAGTGAATGAGTAAGGGAATTACTACAATCCGTTCCCTGCACTGAAATAGATGAGTGTACATATGCATGCCCATAGTGCTTTCAGAATATAAAATAATGGCGGCTTTTTTCTCTCTCTTGTCTCACTTGATCCAAAGTGAAACCATTTGCTATGCTTTCATGGATTGTCATGACCGTTTGTACAGATAGCAGAGCTCCTTATTTCTCCCATGCATTCTTTCATTTCATTCAATATTTGTATGTTGGTTCGTCTTCCTTCCCAGCAGGGCAAAGAGAGAGAGAGATGGAGAGACTTGAGTCTTGATTTTTTTGGCGATCTTCCCCAAATGGCAGCCTGTATCTGTATCGTGCTGAGTTCTCGTCAATGTTCGTCACTTATGCTAACCAAGGACATTTTGACTGGTCATAGTCTGCCGTAAATACTCATAAAAATAATAAAGAAGGATCAGATCAGACAATTTTATCGGATATTATGGTATGGTGATGTGATGACCCGACGGTTTGCATACGACGAGGAGAATTTAGAATAGAAAGAACCAGCTTCTTCACTCAAATGACTCTTGACGGGATGGGGATATTTTTACAATGTGTGCGAGTGTCTCTCAGCCCTCGAGTCGCTCTCACGAAAAAGGAATATGTGTAATTGGAAATGAAAAATGAGTGAGAGCATTTTGTCCGCTGTACATACTGAGACAGTCAACTCATAATCCCAAGATACCACGTTTTATCTCCACGCCCGGCACTTTTCCCAGCAGAATCCTTAACTTTCTCTCGCTCTCTCTCTCTCCTCACTTTTCCAGAAAGACAATGGCCTCGGCAATGGGAGTTAAGAAGGACCAACGTACTGATATACACATACTACAAGTTGGCGTTGGTCTGTAGACCAGTATGATCTAACGATCCCTGTGGTTCAAGTCGTTAGTTTAACTTGATGTCAAGTGGGTGGGACATTGTGGTAATTGTCCACATGGGACCTGAGCAAAAGCAGTTGATGTAAATTTATTTCATGGTGTCCCAGCCACTCTCCAGCATCATTACAGGACTAGCTATACAAAATTAACTTATCTCTCGACACTATTATGCCCAAGGAACAGGTATGCACACGGAACTGAAAGAATTGCTGTGAACGCCGTAGTGGAATTACAGATATCCATTGGCTTACTTTTTTTTACTTGCTTTATTTTTCAAATGGATTACATGGTTGTATCAATGTAAGGTATGTTTCTTATCCGTTTTATCCTAACTAGCGTTAATACTCTGGAAATTATAAAAACCTACTACACCCTTGTACTCAGCATTCGTAGGAAGCTTCTACATAAATGTTCCAGCAATCCAAATCCACGTATTTCAGTTTCACAACAACTAGACGAAGGTAGTAACTGAGTCTACTAATAATTAATGGATAAATGAATTAATCATAACTGCTTACTGAGGAGAGTAGAACGGGAAACATTTAATAATTGTGAGCACGGACAGACTCACTGCGACTGCATAATCAGATTTGACATAGTAATTATCACAGGGAAGCTACAGACTGTACACTCAAATTCAAATGAACCATGTTTGTAAATTATGACAAGATAGTTTATAGTGTAGGCGGAGCATCATCATGATTTCCATGCACAATGTCTCATGATCATAAAGCTTACAAGTGGTCCCCACTAAAGGGGCGAAGATGTCATTGGGGGTGAAACTCAAGGGTGAAGTCTGTCGTCGATTTCTTCTGCCCGGTCCTGATGAGCCGTCATGTGACGAGTGAGGTGGTGGCGTTCCCGGAAGGTCTCGTGACAGACTGGACACTTGAGTTTGTCCTCCCGCTTTTTCTTCATGGGGTCACAGTCCCGCTTGTGATGGGAGCGCATGTGGTAGACGAGGTCGGAGGTCATCCGGAAGCCGATGTTGCACTTGGCACAGACGTTTTGAGCGGGGAGTGTGAGGGCGGTGAGGGAGGGCGGGAGGAGCGTGGCGGCTGCGGCGGCGGCAGCGGAGGCGGCGGCAGCTGCGGCCGCAGAGATCTGTGACTGTGGGGGTGAGTGGTGGAGATGGGGAGACTGGGCTGAGATGTGGTGGGCAGAGTGGTGAGATGCGTTGTGGTAGTTGGCGGCTCTGTTGAGGTCGTGGGGGAGCATGAGGTTGTGGGGGTAGGGGTAGCCGCCGGGTCCGATCTGGATGTTGAGGTTGTAGGGGTCGGAGAATGACTGGTGAGTCTGTCGACTGGTCTTGGGGCCGTGGGGAGATGCGGAAATGCCGGGGTAGGAGATGATGTTGATGCTCTCTGACTTCTCCATCTTGGCGGTGAAGGGGGAGGGGAGGTGGGGGAACTTTGCAATTTGAGGTAGAAGTGCAAATGGAAGGGAGTTGACGAGTTCACCGGGGCCGACGACGACGCCGCCAGGTGTGATGGTGGGCATGGACGTGGGTAGTGTGGAGGAAAATTGAAGATTCTCTTTGATTTTGAGGGAGTCACTCGTTTGATTTATGTCGATAATTCTCTTGGATTCAAACCGTATTTCTTCCCGATTATTGTTTTTACGGGTCTTGGGACTGGCTTCGGTGAGTCTGTGCTGGAGCTGCAGGAGGGCAGGCGGAGAGTAGCCGCCCGATGACAAGGACGAAGTTATGAGCACTTGAGTGGGACTCGGGATCTGGCCAGGACCTCGAGCTTGACAGGGACTTAAATTTAATTCCGACTCACGATCGCTCAACGAGCCATTTGTCATCACGTCGATGGAGCTACTGTTCGAGTTGGAAGTGCTCTCATCCACCGGGGTGGTTGTCAAGGAAACTGGCCCACTTCCTCGTCCACCCAGGCTTCCCAGCCTCTTGGAAGCAGACGTAATTAGAGCCGAAGACACGGCGGACGTTCCTGTCACCGCCTTCTCGTCCCGGTCCTCCTGGCCAGTGAGAAAGGCAATGTCAAATGTGCGCTTCTTCCTGAGGATCTGGCCGCCCTCGGCGTTGCCCACGGAGGTTGGGCAGGCTGTTCCCGCGGCTGTGACCGGTGCCCGATTCATTGTGGTCATTATCGTGACACTTGGAATGTCTGCTAGTCCCATCACACTTCCACTCTCAACGCACACCAACCACTGCACTTCAACTCACTCCGAGCAGTCACCATGTACCCCACACAACTCACGCTCCTTTATTCCCAATTAAATATTATTAAAATCCTCTCTTTTCCAGCCATCCGTGTGTAGTAGACTTGCCAGTGCCACTCCGGATCTACTGGGAGCCTCCAGAGAAGGAAGTGAAGTAGCTACTTGGGCAGCGAGGAAAGTGTGGGATTGTCAACCCATTAAGCGACAATCAAGGGGAATCACTGTTTGTCTCTCGTTATTCGCCTCTCTGCTCACCACTCGCCTTCGCATATATTTTGTCTGGAAATGCTGTTTTCGTCCGATCGGCAAATCAAAAGCAAATGAAGGTCGGAAGGAATAATTCTTCCTGTTGCCTCCCCAATTGACTAGCTGGTATGAATGTGGCGCTCTGAATAAATTATGTGCCGTAGGTACCACTGCGATGGAGAGCAGATGTTCTGTCACCTCGCAGCTCATCCACCTTATTCATCCACACACAGTAAAACAAGTCAAACAATACTCGTACTGGCACACAAGAACCCAGCTAACTGCTGCACGCACACTGCACTCTCTTCCAAAACCAAGTCTTTTTTGGGCTTGAGTTTTTCACGGACTTGAGCACTGCCAGCAAATGATGCTGGAAAGTTTGCTGGATTATTTTGATTTGGATTACAATGTTTGATTAGAAATATGTGTAGCCGCTAGAGATGAGAATTAAGGTGGCGGAGATTGTGGAGAAGAGTGAGGAGGGATGCTGATATTTTTGGGCTTTTTTTGCTGATTTGACTGGAGACGGAAGCGTGTAGGGAGACCGTCCGAGACCAACTGGTCGTTGAGAAGCGAGTGGTGAGACTTTATTTGGTGCCGCATGGAAAGGCACTGAGCCTCAATGAGAGACGTCGTAGTTCAACTCAGAGCTTCCAGCATCCAGCAACGTACAGAGACGAAAGCAGGGTGAATTCGCAGATGGAAAAACCTTCCCGAGCCGAAGAGGAACTCCATTCGCTCACTCACCACTCATCTGCAAGGGACGTATTTCATTATTGGAGGTATTCATTGGATGGCAACTTGTACCCTGAGACTACACACACTCTCTGCAACACAGGGAAACGGCCGGGAAGCTCAGGCTTCATTTCTGTATGTAGCGGTAGATATTAGCTTTCTGAATTATGTTTCCCTTCCCTCCCTGCTGCCTGGACTACATTATACGTTATTTTATAGATATTTGTACACGGATGCTAAAAAGCAGCAAATAGACGACCTTATCCTTCTCAAAGCATACTATTATTTATTTCCTCCCACGTCGTATTTTACCTTCGTCACATCCTTTCCAGGACAGAGCTTTTCACTTACACACAGAAAACCTTGATTATTGCAATTTCCTCTGATTTGACATTTTGTTACTTCAAGTGAGAGAAAGATGAACTTTATTAACAAAATGTTATCACTGTCCTCCAACGAGGATAGCCCAACGGACTCAGTATACGATTCAGATGTTTTTAAACTAAAGTTTGTTTGTAATACATACTACACACAAATTACTTATTTTTTTTAACGAGATGCAACTAGTTGCTCGGTGTACTGGAAAACAAATGGTGAATGAAGATTTGTGCTGATTTCTTGAGCACTGTCGTCACGACATCTTCTATCAGCAGTGACGGTGGAATTCCCTGGTCCTTCATAAAATCACGACAAAATTTACATGCTTACCAACTATCAAAATTAAACAATGAAGAAAGGAGATTGACTCACTCGAAATTAATCGTCCGTGTAGTCAAAAAGTGAAAGTGTTGATAATGTAGTCATTTAGTACTAATACAAGTGTTTTGAATGAAGGCACCGTTATGTATGTATGAAGACGTTTGTAATAGGCAATTGCTGTTTTTATTGTGACTGTTTAGTTTGAGCATCGATAGATTTGTTTGCCAGAGCAAATGGCGACTTACTGTCTACGGATATCAGAAGCAGAGCGTGGATATCTCCTCTGCGCTTTCACATCACTCTTTCGCCCTTAGCGTAGTAGTTTATAATAAAGGAGTGTGTAATTACATAAGGTTTTTTACCGGTCTTTTGTGGTGGCGATGGTCAGTGTACAGCATGCTAATTGCGGGATAAGACGAAAGCATAATCTTAATATTAGCTTCACTTGCCGTTCGACAATACGAACTAGGTACTTCTGAATTGTAGTTTCCGATGGTGTATTGTTTGTAGTATTTTCAGTTTTGGAACTACCTAATACCCGTCCCGCACTACACATTTATGGAGGTTGCCTTCGAAAAAACCTCGCTAGGTGCAGTGCGGAGTCTTGTGTTGTCCAATACCTGAATTTATGAGTACCAGTACCTATCAGTACCTTCAGCTACTTTGAACGTCAATACCAGTACCTTCTTACCATCCAAACCATCAGTACCAGTGAGTACCCAGTACCAAGGCACTATATACCTTGCAAAGAGTACCACCAGTACCCTTTGTGGCAGCAAATTTTTAAAATTTGTTAATAAATTAGACGAAATTAAGGTATCTAGGGAGGGATTGTGCATAAATGAAGTTTGCAAACAAAAAGAAGAGAGAGGGTTTGAGCCAACAAAAACTGCAAAAGTGGTTCCAACTTGTGGAAAATTTAGCCGTAATTTATGCACACCCCCTGATCAAAGTTGATATGTGTACCAGTTCCCTACTTTAGGGTATTTCGATCAGTACCAGTGAGTACCAGTACCTCACGTGACCGTCAACTGATCGCTACCCTTCCCTACCAGTACCACTGTGGTACCACCTACTGGAACGCAGTACCAATGGTACTGGTGGTGGTACTTGGACAACACTAGCGGAAAGCATTACCTTTACCTAGTAGGTAGAGTGTTGCCTGTTCGCCTCCCTTCGTAGGAAGCGTTAGGAGAGACCTCATTACCTACGTATTTAGGAATTTTTTCAAGTGCGGGTGCCTGCAACCTAACTTCCCTATCGTTAGCATGGGAGCATTTTTCATGTGAACTGATATCCTTAAAAACTCACCCTGTCCAATTGGCTAATATTTTGGTAGGTAATAACAGTTCGCGGACAATCCAATTTTACTACGGACAATTTTATTTTAGACCAATAAAACGACTCCTTTCCTAGTTATGCTAGGTGGTGCGATTGGGATTACTTTCGTAGGATATCTCCTAAAAAGCAGTGCGGAACGTTTGATTCAACGAGAGCACTTACGGATTTACCTCCATACATTGTAATGCGGGACGGGTAGTTTGAACCAGTTTGAACTAGTTTGATTCTAACCTAATTTTTATACTAACAGTGTTGAAATAGTCACGATGCATGCTTTTGGTATATGGAAACAAAAAACTTAGATAAATTATTTTTGGGTAAAACTACTATTTTTATGGACCCCAAAAATTTGCTTTATTTTAAATCCTGGATTGACGGGGTAAATAAATCCAACTGATTTAGTCAGTTAACATCATTCGATTGTCGATCCTCATCGATCCCAGTGAGTGATCACCACGATTGTGACACCCTTTGCCCTCACATTATTTATTTTGTTGTTTATTATTATTTAGTGAATGACTAGACAGTAAAGCGAACTGAAACAAAACTGAAATTGTTTGAGCTCTATTACCTTATTGTAAGCCCTTTCTGATTTTACATTTTGTGAGTTACCGTAAATGCTCGAATAGATTCCCATGGGGCTCTATTTACAATTTTATGCCATAGATTGGGGCTCTATTCGAGACCGGGGCTCTATTCGAGCATTTACGGTACTTAGGCATAAGGTCGGAGTTTCAAATTACCTAGTTACCTTTAAGTTTCTGTAGTTTTGGCTTGTATTGCTCTACAGTTTGAATTGTTGTATTTTTAACCTCAGTTGTTAGGATTAATTGGCACATTTGGCAGAATTCAATAAATACATAATTATTTGTTTATTTAGTTAGTTAGTTGAATGTAAGACCTGTCGTTTATCTCTGCGAAGTAACTACTTGAATTAAATACAAGAATTGAACTAGTTTTAGAAATAACCTAGTTTTAAGTTAGTTTTGACCCAGAGTTACTGAGACTGAAACTCACTCCTATATCCTACCCTCCTACTGAACTGAACTGACGACCATCCGAAGTCTAACCAACTCCTACCTACTCACACGATCAACACACTCACCACCAAACGGTCGGTACCAACTAAAAAACTTGTTCAGATATGCACATAAATACATACAAGAGTCGAGGAGTGTGGAGGCACATTATTGTTTGATTTTGATAAAAATTGAGCGTAAAAGATGTCTGCTTTCAAGTCCATCTGATGGACGAGAGGGATCTTGGACGAGGGATTTATAAGGGTGAGGGTTTTTGGGCAGAGAGACTGACTTGTGTACGAGGAGCGTATGTGGTTCCATTCATGATCCCTCCCGAGAGACCCTTATTTCTATCTACTTGACCATATGTCCTTGGAAAGTATAATTTCCACACATTAAGCCACTGCCAGGGACCAGTTTAAGCTCACCATCAGTCAGTCTACTTCACATATTATTCCATCCCTATTCCATTCCTTGTGTCAAGGCAAAATCCAAATCCCGATTCAAATCCAAAGCTCACCATGGCAAGGGAACGACTCGGTTATTGCAGCTTGTAATTTCCGTGTTGGTTGTGGAATAAAACAGTATGCTTCCCACTACCCGTCCCTTTCACTTTTTCGGTTTCAACAAATCTACGTGCATATGGTAGATAGGTATGCAGCTAGTTCACCGCCAAATGAATTAGAAATCCAATCTCCATCCTTTGTACATGTCTTGAAGGACGACTGGAATATGAAGATGGGTTACATATTCATCATAAAAGCAAGTATTCCCTCTGCACTAATGTCACTAACATGGCACAGGAGACTTTAATAAATATACAAATGGTCCTGCCTCATAAGGTAGATCAACTTAAGTAGAACGCAAAGAGGAAAATATATATACATATATAAATGATCGAGTTCTACAGGAACAACAGAAATCCATTGATAATGAAAAAACATTCTTTCCATCAGCCACACTACACATGGCGAAGTCGCTCTTCAAGGTGTAATAGTGACAGCAATATTTTTCATTTATTAATTTTTTTCCTCTCGATTTTGGTGGGAACGGTTGGATTTTCAAGCATTTACTTATCGGTAAATTTTCTAACTAATTCATATTACGCAGTTCGTCGTAACACTGAAGATTGCAGAAAATAAAATGTATGTGCCTTGTTATAGGTAAAGTAAAGGAGCGATAGTATCTGACATGCGACATACAGCAACCCAATTGTGATGTTGAAGCATTGTGCGATGAAGTGATTCGGTACATTTTAGAAATCAATTCGACTCGGTACGGTTCCACGTCGTAAATATAATTCGGACAGAAGTATCAAGAGACGATTTATTGTGGAACATGAATTATTTTGACTGATTAGGTACCTCTATAGAATTTATCATAAGTAGAAACCACGTCCTTTGGTTGATGGTGGTCCATACATGCATTTCAAGATTGCCGAACAAAATACCCTTGGAAAATAACCCCTCGGGCAAAATACCCTCCAGTTATGCGACGCTTAATTTATCAAATATCTAGTTGTACCTTCTTTCAAGATTTCTGTAGCGCACAAGTTATAATCATGCATTAAGATACAACCTGTGCATTAATTGAATCTTGGATTTTCCTTTTTATTTTCTGATTGCTATTTTTAAGAGTAAACGGTCTTTAAAAAAACATAATACTTACCAGATCGTTTTCTGATTAAACACAAATGCCTTATACATATATTATTTTGTTTATAGTTAGCGAGAAATTAGTTCACTGTGTTAATACTTTATACAATACATTTATTTAAAGAATTATTTGTTATTCTTTTCTGCAAATTACAATTTCCGACTTTAAAATGCAAAATTTTCAACTACTAAATGTCGATTAGAACATTCATCATCAGATCTGAATATATGAATACCTACATATATGCATTATTACTACAAAAACATAGTAATTCATGCATGAAGATTCGTCGCGGAGTGTATTTTGCCCTATTTGAGTATTCATCGTATTTTGTCCGAGGGTATTTTTTCTGCGTACCGCATTTCAACTGCCCAAATCTCAGATTGTGGACCGACTGTATAGATATTGGTTATGAAATTTTCTTCAAAAAAAGTTGTAATTTGACTGTGTTGTGCAAGTTGTGTTGACGTTTCTTTCTTATTACTGGAGTAGGTATAAAAATTATGATCAAGGATTTCAATACTTTCAAAACCCAGACAAGAATGAATAAAATATTTACGATCGTAAGAAACTTCCAAATATGCTCTCAAACCATGTTGGCATGCGAAGCTGTTTGAAAAGAAAGTAAATCCCGGCATGAATATTTAGAAAAAGAGTAAAAATAATAATTTTAAAGAAGTTTGGAAAAGTTTAAAAAATTGTATATTTGATTTTAAAAAAGCAGTATTAAAGGAGTCATAATTGGAAAGCCCCTTACTTTATTTGTGACTGTAGTCAGAATATTTAGAAGCAACCTCTTGAAAGCAAGATGTTCTTTTGCAAGCTACTGGGCTGGGACTGATTCCTCAAAATATATTTGTGTGTGTCTGTACTGCATCGACTAAAATGAAGCGGAATTAAAATTTGGTTTGACATTGTGTTTTTATTGTTGAATGTCCATGGCCGGGTGCGTCATGTTCACACATGAGAAAGCTCACATGAAGAAGAGCGAGCTGCCTCCTGTTTGCCAGAAAAAATGAGAATGAGGAGTTTGAAGGGATATATTAGCATGGGAAGCAAATAGAGACGTTTAGTGCGAGTCGGGGACGTGGACGGGAATAATTGAATTGAGTTTTGATGGGAAGCGGAGGCAGGAAGCGCAAAGGAAACGAGCCAGATTCTTCACGGTTACAAAAATATATCTTCATCAAGGAGATGGTAATTGACAGGGGGACTCGACGAGGAGCTCTCCTTCCATTCGGATGACACAGGAGAGAGAACACACTCTCCTTTTTAGCCCCGCTCACCCGCACAATACACTCGGATGAATCCCAATCAGAACGACAATACTCCAGTTGTTACCTCGGAAAGATCGCCTCGACATGCTCCATGCGTCCTATTCAAACATCTCCTCAACCCAGACACAAGGCACCACACTCAAGGCCTCCAAATGTATGCACAACAAGACACTTGGCACAGGACACTTGACGAAGTCATGTGTCATTCTGCCAAGGAAAGTCAGCGGTAACTTTCTGCCACTCTTTTACATGCAAATCAAAATGCTTTGCGGCCACAAAAACCCATTATGTTCTCACTACAGAGACGGTTTAGACATCCTCACTTTAAGCGAATCAGCCACAGACCAGGAGACACCTTAACAGCCGGCTCCGTATTATGCAATTCCTCCGTCTACGGTATCCATGCTACAGTCTTCCAAGGAGAACGACGCTGGCACTTTAGCCTTGTTCTCTGTCTGTATGCTTCCAAACAACAGCAGAATTTCTTGCACCTTTAGTCAAAGTCGCTATTGTTCTACAGATAAGTACGTTGCTGAATCCACTGTCGCCCAAATATATAATTTATAAATCCTGTAGTATAAGATATATGGTCCCTTTAATCGGTGGCATTAAAATAATGGATGTTGAGATGTTTCCTTAGTCAATGATTTCCAGAGCAGGCAGTGCAATGCAGTGTGGTGTCGGAAGAAAGGCTCGGAACTTCCTTGTTTGAGCAGTTATAAAGTATAAAGGGAAATATTGAGGATGGGTAAAGTCAAGTGGGATTGTGAGTTGATTTGAAGCCTTGACAGCTCACTTACGATTAGTATGTGTTTGAGGCATAATAACGGGAGAAAGTAGGAGAGCCAGGGCGAATAGGATTATTCAGATGCGATGAAACTTGATAAGATGAACAACAGCCGACGGCTTGAATAATTCTACTCAGCCACACAACACAAGACATGATTTCAGATATTATTTCCTTACCTCACGAGACGATTGCTCCATTTTCTGTATCACCAGATATCTCCGTCTTGAACTTTTCCCTTCCCTTCCTCCGCTCGGGTCTTCCCCCTACTTTTTGACATTTGCATGTGAGTCTGCTTAACACCATCACATATTAGGATAGAGGCCACTTTTCTCCATGCAATAGGAGCAAGCAAAGCCAACCCCTTTACAATGTAAGGGAACTAACGAGGGAAAGGAACGACCTGGTTTTCAAAAAGTTTCTCTTTCTCAGAGAGCATATCGAAAAACGTGGACTTGCTTAAAAACATGATGCAAGTGCGTGTTTTTGCTCCATCAGCCGTTTTATTCAAGCATTTTCCATCGACATGGCTCTATGGCCTCTGCGGGTATTTACTTGAGTTTTTCAGGTTCTACTGACTTGGGCCAATTTACAAAATTGATCAGAGCAAATAAATGAGTCACTGTGGCTAAAAAGTCCCATAAAAGCCCACAATTTGACCCCTTCAGGTCAAAGCAAGGTCAAGATGTTAATTCACTCTATTCAGATGTCATTTGGTAGCATTAGTACACTTTTCACGCTGATATTGGTCTATTCAACCCATTCGATGGGACTAAAAAAACTCAAGCTAAAATGGAGATTAGAGGTCAAAGGTTCATGTCTATTATTGGATGCAATTAATAACTATAACTCATTCTTTAAAAGATCAACTGATAGACCAAAGACGCCAGTCGCATCAAAGTTGCTGTATAAATCTTTCATCAACTTTATTTCGGCGTGCTTCTAAGAACCAGCTCGTTTCATTACCTCGTGAGCTATAATAGGAGTCAAGGGCGAACATGTCAGGTTGGCGTTGAGGGGTTGGAGGGAGGAGAGCACTTTTCACTTTTCTAGATTCCAGGAAGGATATGGACTGTAAGTGCTGGAGACTGGACGATGGCAGTGTCTGTAATTTCGTGGATGTTTCTCCCGAGTCGCCTTCGGGTTACTCCACACTACAGATCCACAAAGTGTTTATCTTCAAGAAAATCTCGACTCCATTAAATTAAATGCTATCCAGGGAAACTTCATTCTGCATTTGCATTTAGAAAGTTTGAACTACACCAGCATCCGCAGCAAGGGTTATCAGAGTCAACAGTGCAGTGTCTGTAAGCGTCTTTCATTACTCGAGAATCCAAAGATTGCCAATTACTTGCGCTTCCCTCCGTCAGCTAAATACAACATGCAATAAATCCGTGAATTCACAACCTATTGTACAAGATACGGCATTTTTTAGAAGATGGAGCAATATTGACTTTTGTATAAACTCTTTGAATGCTGAAAGCAAAAAATATGGCGAACCGGTTCGTACCTGGGTAGATCCAGTTGAATCATTTTGTTAAAATCATATAGAAAAAACGTTAAATTTCGGGCGTTCGTATGGAAAACATAGTCAAAAGGTCATAAATACATATATTTAACATTGCAATAACGCTTCTGTGTCCAATTTTTCTTTCTCCTGGATATGTGTAGGTAGGTAGATATATAGGTTAGTGTCTTATCCATATCCATTTGTATAGTTAGAAAAGGAGACATAAAATCATACTGCCATGAGGGATGATATATCAGGAGCAAAAGGCTTTGGCAGTGCGGGTAAAGCATATGCAAAAAATATGCCGAGTCCAGCAGTAAAGTAGATCGAGATCGTGACAAAGGGTCACAAAAAGTTGGGGATGAAAACTGTGTGGAGAAGGAAGTACACTGCAGACGAGTGGATGTGAAACCTATTGGGGTGTTGGACAGAAATGTATAGAATTTAAAACAATCCATTTCGCTGATTAAAAGTTGATGGATGATGGGTGAAAAGTCGCATATGGGAACTTGCATAATGTCCCTATCAGGAGGTCTCAGTGGAAGTCCATTCCCTTCCGAACTTAATTTATAGATATTCATTTCTAATACAATCTGCAATGCTGCACACTGCACTGCATTGGAAATCGAGATTCTACACGGTGCTCTGTGTCATGACTGGCAATATAAAGGGATTGCAAGGACGGAACAAAAATTGTAAATCACATTTTTCTCCCTGCAACCGTAAGCAGCTCGCTCAAAGACAGACAATACTTATTTCCCTTTTTCAAACCTTCTGGAAATGTCAATGTTTGAGCCAATATCACAATTTACGAGCCATGTTATGAATTTTTAAATCAATCGCTGTTGTGATCGTAAGTTGTACTACGTAGACGTAGAGATATGAACCCGCACAAAAAATAAATTCAATTACCGAGTTTTACTCTGGTTTATTTTCATCGCCTCCACTTTGAACGCACAAAAAAATCCGTAAATTTGTAAACATGGAAAGTATGAAGACGTAATAGTTTATAATGTCGTAATTTGTGCTATGAAAGACGGATGTTATTATTACCGTAGGCATTACGTATGTAATCGGTGGATGGATGCAGCCATCGGAAAGAGCTCATGTAGAGAAGCATTTGGTGTTTTAAATAGAAATATGTAGGAGGAAAATCCAATTTTAAACTATGAAAGAAGCATAAAAAGAAAAGATCAATTATAGCTTTGGGCACACATAAAAATGTAAAATTAGAGTTACCAAAATATACCTTAGCTCGAACAAATTTAGAAATTTTAAAATAGAAATCTTCTTTTAGTTATTTTGTTATGAACGCTGCTTTACTTCAGAGTCGCTTAACGGAGAAGAGGGATATGGAAAGTATGTAGGTACATATAAAGTCCCATAGGCATGTTCAATTCAGAGATCATAGACACAACTCGCATTGCATTTCAAAGGGAGTTAATACACCTACATACATATCGTCGGTTAAGAAGTAAAATGATGCACATCCACAAGTACACACATGGACATGCATCATTTTGCTTCTTAACTGACGAAATGTAAATTCGATGCCATTGATTCCAACTACATTCCTATGTTAGGTTTTACATTACACTTACACAGAACTAGAAAACGTTTACTATGACAGAAAGCACGCTATCATTAATTAATTACAATTAAATCTTCATGTGTAGTTTGGCTAATCTCAGTGCCCCATTATACAATGTTTTCGACATCAATTTAAAAAACTGCTTTTACTTAAAAAATATTAGCAAAAGTATTTTTAAAAACCCTTAAAATTGAAAAATACACATTTTTGGTTACTCCAGTTGGTTAAAATAGCTCATTCAGAGCATTTTGAGCTTTTAGATTGCTGTTTTATTTACCCCCACTCCTGGCTTTTTAACATTTGTTGAATAACATTTTTAAAATAGCCATAACTTTTTATGACCGGAAATTATTTGAGTCAACTTGATTTTACGTTGTAGAGAATCAAATTCTGCATCAAGTTAAGAGTTACGACCGGTTCTTAATCTTAGAACTTTTTTCTTGCCGTAAAAGCCGCACTCCAAATGGGGATATTGGAGGCTCTGCCCGGAGGTTTTAGCAGAAACGAAAATTTGAAATTAAGATTATTTCCCTACAGTGTACTAATGTCTGATAAGTGTCAAGCAAAACATTTTCTGGACATTTTGTGTTGTAGTTTTTTATGGTGCTAAGTAGGGTTGGCAAGTTTCAAAATGCCCTGGCATTTTGGGCATTTTGGGCATGGGCATTTACTGGGCATTTTGGGCATT
>JAQFZC010005007.1:0-14940 GCA_034695205.1 Dicyrtoma fusca | reverse complement strand
CCTCACCCACAGTGACTGGTTGAGTCAGGTTGTATGGACCGAAACGGTCAAATCGACCCAATGAATAAAATTATTTAAATTTAATTATATGAACTTTTAGACACAGGAGTTACTATTAAAAACACGCCAGGTTGAATGGACAATATTTGAGCACCGGTTACTATTTGAGCCCCGGTGTTTATAACAAAATCTGAGATTTTCTGCCCTTTGAGAGCGCACTTAATGATTATAGACCCGGCTACTATATTTGAGCCCCGGAGACTATTATAAAGTCTAGGCTCTAGACCCGGACACAATTTGAGCCCCGGTGGCTAAAAGGTCATATACGGTGGGTACGTTTTATGTATTTTACAATTTGTATAGGGCCGTAGGCCCCATACTAGTTACATATCTGTTAGGGATGAATGAGCTTAGTGAGTTGTGTGAATAATGTCAACCTTCTTGCTCAGAGTTTTATAATGGCTATACTGCTGAGTTGCAACTCTGATAGTAGGAGTGCAGATAGACGTGTATGCAGTTGACTGATGCAATCTGCACTGTCATCTGAATACTCCTGCAATTTCAAATGCGGTTGTCAGTGGCGTGTATGGAAATGACCTTATTACATTATGAGTACCGTTCTTTTTTAAAAATGAGAGGTTGTGTGAAAAATTCGCAACACAGTCGATTTTCAAAATCTGTCCAATTCAAAAGAGTAGTTACAAAGTTGTTGGAAGTTTCACAGTGTAAATTTCACCCAGTCACCATAGTGTATGCTTGTTAACCACCAATTTTTAAAATGCTGTTTTGAATTTTAATTTCGGGCGATGTCCAATATGTGGTGATCACACCAGGTGGTAAGCACAGTGTTGTACCGTGCCAGGATCACCATGGTGATCAAACGGCCGTTTGACGTGATGATCAATACATTTGTGAAGGTGGTAGTCACGATATTCGTTCTTAACCGGGGTATTGAAAGAATGGGCCTTTGGGTAGTGGGTATGCGCATTACGGCAGGAAAGATCACCACCTGGTGGTCAGGGTTAGAAGAAACGTAATGATATCCACGGTTGCACTTACAATAAGATCACGGTGCAATGTCGACGCTGGGCTCCTACCATGTCTGCACGTAGTTAGGTTACATTTTCCTTCCACCCGAAGGGTGGGTTGGAATATGAACCAGCCATATTTTCCTGGGCTAGTTGGGGGGGACTTGGCCCTCCCAGACCCTCTCCTCCCCCCGGGGAAAAACTTAACCTAACCTAACAGAAGGGAACCGAGAGGTGAAGTAATTAAAAAGAACGTGGAAGTCTGATCTGCCGTCCGTAGTACGGAACCTTTTGATTTTTACTAACGGCAAATAGTCACATTGGGGTTCGGCACATCGGGTTTGGGTTATTTTATTTCGTACTGTATTTAGTTAAGTACCTATGTCCTTTTTTTGAAATTTTTGTGGACAGCCCATTGGCAATTATTATATAACCACACACTGTGTGCTGTGACACTATCCTAACAAAATTCTTGGTTAAGTATTATATTTATTATTAGTATAATTGTTAGTGGCTACTTGCCACAGATGTATTTCTGTGAAATCGGTAATTGTTTTTACTACAGCGCGTTTTGTATGCAGCGTGGGCTTCTTGAGAGACGATAACGATAAAAGATAGGATTATATTAGTAGTGTGTATGCATATAACACGTCTTGTATCGGAAATCCCATTGAATTGTACATACCAAAACCAAAAATTGGGGATTTTGACCATGAAGATGCCCGGATACTCGTAGCAATCTTTTCATTTTCTAGATCAATTTTCAAGGGCTTTCCAATTGTGTATTATCTGTGAATGTAGCTCCATTTTTTAACTGTTGTACTAAATTATAGGAGAAGGTAGAAAGTAGAAATGAAATGAAGTGGTTTGGAAGTCTAGTGAATTTGCGTTGTTTCCATGTTAAACATTTTCTATTTACAGAAATAACGAAATATTCACGTCCAATATCTTATTGTTTCAGTTACATTTTGCCTGTAAAACCCGGATTAAACAGCCGTGTTTTGTCCTTTCTAAAGCTACATACCTCTTCAGCATTTACCTTTTACTTACCTAAAACACCTCATTTCTACCTGCAGCGAATGGCTACGTTCGGAGTGAAGCTGTCGTGTCGATTTTGCTGGAAAAGAAAAGTGATGCGAAGCGGAACTACGCTAAAGTCCATCATATTCTCACCAGCAATGACGGATTTAAGAAAGAAGGGATCTTTTGTCCCTCCGGCAGCGACCAAGAAGAGCTCTACCGGATGGTCTGCGCGGAAGCTAACATTGACCCCGCTCAAGTGTTTTATGTGGAGGCCCACGGGACTGGGACCCAGGCGGGTGACCCACAGGAACTTCGAGGGCTAGCAAACGTCTACGGCAAGGCTCCTAATAGAACCCAGCCTCTGTTAGTGGGCTCCGTTAAGAGCAACATCGGTCACACGGAAGCTGCAGCTGGCCTTGTGAGCATCGCAAAGCTACTCGTGTCAGCTCAAGAAGGGCTCGTCCCACCCACCATTCACTTCAACGCGCCTAACGATCTAGCTGCAGATTTATTTGGAAGTTTATTACAGGTAACAGCATAGTAACAATATGAAATGTTCGAAATATCACAAATACAAGCTAATAAAAAATGAAGGATTCTGATCGTAAGATTTGGGGTAAAGAACAGTTTGGAATTTTGGTAATGTTAAAATTTGGGATAGCTAGGAAATTGTTTTAATTTCAGTTCAAAAATGTAAACGTAAAGTCATTTTTGGAATTTTAGACATTTTGGGAACTTTAAGAATCATGGGGATTTTAGGAACTTTAGGACTGCCGGTAAACACCTACTTAATGAGCGGTGGGAATTATTTTCTATTTACCTGAATAAATACTAATAGGTGATATTTTTCAAGTCCTTGGAAATACAAAAGGGTATACAGGGTGTATACATGGAATGTTTATGTTTAGTAGGAAAAATACATGGCTATAGGGAAAAATGATATATTTCTTCAAGATCACTACAGAAAATACAAAAATCTCCAACGGTGACCTCGTTGGTGTCAGCTCCTTTGGTATTGGGGGAACGAATGCCCATGCCATCCTGGAACTCAATTTAACCCCCAAGTCTACAGAATCAAAATTAGCAGATTTGCTCCAGGTGGACCAACAACTCCCAGTGCTAGTGGCGCTTTCTGGACGAACTGACAAATCTCTTGAAGAAAACCTTGGGAAAGCAATGAGTCTAGCTTACGATCCCGATTATCGCTCGCTTCTTCACCAAGTCTTTAAGGAACGGATACACGGTCACGACTACCGGGCATTCGGAGTCATTCCCCAAAGTCAAAACCATCCAGAAGCTGACAAATTGAGCCCAGTCACATTCACTGCAAAAGTGGACTCCCATGAAAATAGGCCCTTGTGGTTCGTCTTCTCTGGGATGGGCTCTCAGTGGAGTGGCATGGGCCAAGAACTCATGAAAATTGACGCCTTCCAAGAGTCCGTCCAAAGGTCAAGGAGCACATTAAAGAATGTTGGAGTAGACTTAGACGGCTTACTGAAGCTTACCAACCAAACTATTTTCGAAAATATCCGGGATGCCTTCAATTCCATTGCCGTAATTCAGGTAATGTGTGCAGTAGTTTTTTTAAAATTTTCCAAGCCACTTTGAGAACGCTTGCGGTAAACCAGCACTTTCTGAGGGTGTTTGATGTATATAATTGCAGATCGTTTTACAACTGCTGTTTGATAGTTGTACATAGTCGTCTTAGTTATATTTATTTTTTAAGTTTTATTTTTCAAAATAATTGCATGTGTCTTTAAAGGTTCGTTTCTCAAAATGCCCACTTTTGAATTTGTCCGTTGAAAAAACGTGGTAGATTTTAGTACTCTAACCTTTTGGTAGATCTGAAACAGTTCTTGGGTGAAAGAAATACAAACTTCAATCGAGCAAGCAAAGCTGACACGTTGTACGCTAGAGCTTCGTTCGCTACTAATGATTAATACTAAAAAGTCATAATACTAGTTTTCATCAAAAATTAAAACTCTCACTTAGCTTGCGGACGCAAATAACGGAAACATTTTCTAGTGTTGATTGTATTTAAAGGTCGCCCTGTACGACACATTGATGTCCCTTGGAGTTCGTCCAGCGGGATTTTTTGGGCATTCTTTTGGGGAAAATTTGTGCGCCTACGCGGATGGCGTTGTGAATGCTGAAGAAACCTTACTTCTTGTGGACGCTCGGGGCCGAGCAAATCTGGACGCAAAAATTTTACACAATTTACCGCCTGGAGCAATGGCAGCAGTTGGGCTGCCGATGTCCGACTTGAAACTGCGCTGTCCGCATGAAATCACTCTCGCTTGTCACAATGGACCGAAGAACGTGACGGTGTCCGGGCCCAAAGGAGCTGTGGCAGATTTCATGCACCAACTTCAGGCTGAGGGCGTCTTTGCCAAAGTGGTTAATTCCTGTAATGTTGCGTCTCACTGTCCTTTGGTTCATCCAGCAGCGGCTCTCTACCTGAAGTACATAGGGGACATTATCAAAGATGAAGGTCAACGGGAAAGGTCATCAAGATGGATTAGCACTTCCATTGCAGAATCGGAGTTAAATGACTCTTCGTTTCAAGTATCATTGCCCGAGTACTTTGCCAACAATTTGGTGAGCCCCGTTTTATTCCACGAGGCGGTGGGCCGTGTTCCCAGCAATGCAGTTGTAGTGGAAATTGCGCCCAAAGGACTTTTTCACGGGATTCTGAGGTCATCGCTTCCGGACAGTTGCACCGTTGTGGCGCCCATGTCAGCGAAGGCGGAGGATAGGCTCTTCAGCTTCTTCGCTTCCCTCGGGAACTTGTACAATGCGGGGGTGGACATGAACATAGGGGCCCTCTACCCCGCGGCTAAGTTCCCCGTGGGGGCAGGAACCCCGTCATTCAATTCCATGGTGAGCTGGAAGCATGACAAGAATTGGATCGTCCCTTTAATAGAGAACTCAGCGGTAAGTGCTCCCAATGTATTGTGAGACAAAACTAACTATTACCCACACAACTCCCAAAAAAACTCTAAATATCTTTAAACATTCTGAATTTTAGAAATAGTAATAAAGCATTCTAAACCGGCATGCTCGGAAGACCCGGAAGAGAAATCAGATATATTTCGGGTTTACTTTTTTTTCCAAATTGTGATATATGTATGTATTTTTCTGTTGGTGGGATCAGCAGGACAGAAGTACCAATGAATACTTCAAAGTTTTTATGAACAAATTATTTCCATATGTTCCAGGAATGCTCCAAATATATATTATTTTTCCTCGACAATTTACTGGTCATCTTCTTATTAGTAGGCATAGCTACAGAATTTGTGAGCATTTGACCAAAACTGCCTAATTTGTTTGTCAATTTCCAGAATTACCTAAAAGGCGTCTTAAGCATTGACGTGAACGAGACTTCCTTTCAATACCTGGAAGGCCACAAGTTGGACGATCGCATGATTTTTCCAGGGACGGGTTATTTAGTTTTTGCGTGGCAAACACTGGCCGCCAATCTCGGCTGTGACTACGACGAACTTCCGGTGACATTCGAAAACGTTTTCTTTGAGCGTGCCACGTTGTTGAGTCACGACAAGCCAACTCAGCTGCGCTGCTCTATTCATGACGGTACCGGCAGTTTTGAAATCCATGAAAACGGAGTGACTGCCGCTAAGGGAACTATCACCAGTCAACCACAATTGAAAGGGAAACAATATGTGGATGTCCAATGGAAAACTTTTCAAGCCTCAGATAAGAAAAATGAGCTAATAATTGGCCAAGCTGATTTCTACAAGGAGATGGGGATCCGGGGCTTTGACTTCCAAGGGGAATTCCGCAGTGTAAAAATAGTTGACATCGAAGGCAGGTTTTATTCGCCGTATTATTTTGTTGCACTGCAAAGTCAATACTTTCCATGTTTTCTAATGTCTTTTCAAGTAGACGATTTGATTAACAGTACTTGTTTGTAAACGGCAATTTAAAACAACAAAAGCTTTTTAAGAAGCAGGTTGTAAAAAACAAGAATTTGAAAAACATTTTGCTAAATTGCTTAGGTGTTTACCAACATTCGATTAGATTTTGAGAACAACATTTTTGAGAACACGTTTTAACAAATACGAAAATAATTGTTACTTTTCATACAAAAGCGTGTTGAAGTAGGTTTTAAGATTTAATTGAAACTTAAAAGCTCGTTTAAAAAGTAATAGTTTAAGGTGCAATTTTTTTTAATAATCTCACTAAATGTTTCTTTATTACAGCTTGTTTAAAACATCACACTTATGAACAATACACGTTTAAAGATAATTTCCTCAAAACTATTTAATTGATGCAAGTTTTTAGACAACACAGATTAAGGATTTCCTTTCGTTGTTTTTACAATATTTAGGACAAAGTTCCGTGGTGACCTGGAAGGGCAATTGGACAACCTTCCTGGACTCCGTTCTGCAAGCAAGCACGATATCTGAGAGTAACATTCGACCCGCTTCTGTCCCCGTAAGACTTCAAGCAGCAACAATTAATCCGCAAGAACTTCTCAATTACCTGATGACCTCCGGTAATAACGAAGTTCCCGTTTTAAATCGTGCCCATGTCCAGAAGTTCGTGGCCCCTGGCGTGGAGTTCCACAAACTGTCAACTGTGGTCATTCAACGAAAAAGTCAGAAGGGAGTTCTCTGTGTGAGCGAGTACAAGTTCACTCCTTATATGGACACCGTTGACCCCAAAATCGCTTCTGCCCTCCCACCCGACACTTCCCTCGAAAACCAAAGTCTGTCGTCCCTTGTGGACATTGTTCTAGAAAATTCCCTACAAAAACAAGTTGTAGTGTATGACATTGTCACCTCTGGATCCAAATGGGCCCCCTACTTGTCCAGCTACCTGTCTGCACAACCCAAGCACGAGGTTCATTTAACGTCTATGTCAACTGAGACTGAAATTTCAAAAATTAGAAACGAATTTAAGGAAAACGCGGCTGTAGAAAGTATTGATTTCGTTGCCGTATCAAGTACAAGTGATTTAACCCCTGAGCGTGGAGCTGCCGATTTAGTGATTATTGACGACTTAAAGATGATTAGCACGATCGCAGAGACAATGAAGGGTGGTTCATACATTATTCTGAAGGAAGTCATGAATGATGGTGTCAACAGTGCAGAAGTTGATTCTTGTGTTAAGGAGGCGGGGCTTTATAAAGTTGCACACAAGAGTTTCACTGTGTTCAAGTACTCGCTTTTGAAAAAGGTGCGTGCATATTACTTTAAAAATTGCGATTTCAGAAAGGGCATTTCGAAAATTACATAATAATATTCAGTGAATTTTTGAAATTGCAATTTTTTAAAATCAATTAATAAAATGTCGCAAACGACTAAATTGTAATTTATTTTTAATAACTACTGGCTTCATTGTGAAAGGTGCTTCAATCAACTGCAGCCTCTATTCAAGGAATTTCCGTCGACAGCAAATCAAACTTCGACTGGCTTCCCTCCCTCCGGTCAATTTTGGCCACAACCAAGAATAACTCCCGGGTCTACCTCTACTCTCAGAATGACCCCAAAAGTGGGGTCGTTGGTCTTGTAAAGTGCTTGGCGCGTGAGCCAGATTGTTCTCCAGTTCGATGCATATTCGATCCTGAAGGAAAATTGAAACTTAATTTCGAACAACCTGACCCCGTCCTCTCCGACATCATAACAAAAGACATGCTTATAAACGTCTACCAAAATGACCGTCTTGGCGCCTATCGCCACGTAAAGCTGCGTAGCCCAGTTATGAACGAGCCCACCAAACCGGTGACCCATGCCTTCGTGAACACTCTTACCGTTGGAGACCTTAGCAGCTTAAAGTGGATTGAATCACCCCTGAATTTAAATGCGGACCCCGAACACCTTTACAAGGTCAACTACGCGAGTTTAAACTTCAAGGATCTTATGAAGTCCACGGGAAAGCTCCCGTTGACCTCCGCTGACCTCGCAACCTACGGGGATGGAATTGGAATGGAATTCGCTGGAATCGCTCCTGATGGCCGAAGGGTGATGGCTATCGCGGGTAAGGCCGCCGTGGCCACAGCCGTCCACCTCAATCCTGACGAGGTCACGGTTTGGGACGTCCCGAATAATTGGACGCTAGAAGACGCTGCCACCGTTCCAGTCGTTTATGCTACGGCCTACTACAGTCTCCTTATAAGGGCGGGAATGCAGCCTGGGCAGTCAGTTTTGATTCACAGCGGCACAGGTGGCGTGGGGCAGGCGGCCATTAACATCGCCCGAAGCATGAACTGCGACATCTTCACCACCGCAGGGGCGCCTGAAAAGCGGGAAAAATTGAAAAAGCTATTCCCATTCATTAAAGACGATCACATTGGGAATTCCAGGGACTGCACTTTTGAAAATCAATTCCTTGAAGTAACCAACGGGACGGGTGTCGACTTTGTTTTAAATTCTTTGGCCGACGATAAACTCTTTGCAAGTCTCCGTTGCCTTGCCGCCAGAGGCACGTTTGTTGAAATCGGAAAATTTGACATTTACAAGAACACTCCTCTTGGAATGAACCACTTCCTGCAAAACGTGGGATTTATGGCGGTTGATCTTTCGCCGACCGTCCATGGTAGGATGCCATGGAAACCGGAGGTTGTTCAACACGTCAAAGAGGGGCTTAAAAGTGGCGCTGTACAACCTCTGGAAAGAACTGTCTTTAAGCAAAGTCAAGTTGAAGAGGCCTTTAGATACATGACAAAGGGAAATCACGTGGGGAAGGTTGTCATTTCTGTAAATGAAGACGCAAATGTTAACGATTGTCGCCAAAAGAGTGGGTCGACTAATTCCACTAAAACAGTAATCATGACTCCTACAATGGCCGTCCCCCGAAGTTACTTCCACCCACAGAAGGCCTTCGTGGTTCTGGGTGGCCTGGGAGGTTTTGGTCTCGAAATCGCCGACTGGCTCATAACACGTGGGGCCAAGCACGTCGTTTTACTCTCAAGATCCGGCGTCACCACTGGCTACCAAAAATTATGCATCAAGCGCTGGACAAACTTGGGCATCCAAGTTGACACGAATACAAGTGACCTGGCCTGCTTGGATACAGCAACCAATTTCATGGAAATCTACAAAAGCCGCGGGGTCGAAATTGGTGGGATTTTCAATTCAAGTCTCGTACTTCGCGATGCAATTATGGAAAATCAAACAATTGAAACATTCCAAGCAGTGGCTTCCCCGAAAGTGACGATGACCCAGAATTTAGACCTTCTGTCTAGACAGTTATATCCTGACATGGACTACTTTGTTTGTTTCTCGAGCATGACTGCTGGACTAGGGACTGGCGGGATGAGTAACTACGGCTGGGCCAATTCCAGCATGGAAAATATTTGCAAAAGCCGAAACGAGGCTGGCTTCTACGGGGCTTCTGTCCAGTGGGGAATTGTTGGAGATGTTGGCTATGTTGCTGAAAACATGGAAGCTGAAAAGATTGAAGGCAGGTTACTTTCGCAAAGAATTCTTAGCTGCATCCAAGCACTGGATACTATTCTGGAGCACAGCAAGGCAAGTCCGGAATATTCCAAATGCTATGCTTCATATGTGGTTTCCCCACACACAAACAGGGGTCAAAGGTCGATTAAAGTTGGATTGCCCGAGTTAGTGGCTCGAATTTGTTTCATCCAAAATGTGAATGACGAGTCGATACAAACTAAAACGCTGACTGAGCTCGGTTTGGACTCTTTGGGTGAAGCAGAATTGTTGATGCATCTGGAACGTAACTATGGCCTTGCATTGCCCACTGAAAGGGTTCGAAGTTTGCAATGGAAGGACTTAAAAGCGATCGCTGATGGAACCTTTTCAGTTGCGGGTCAAAGTCAAACCTATAATGGCGATGGAGAGGTCCAGGACCATTATTCCAATCTTCTCTCGTTCCCGGACAACAATGACGACACAGAGTGGGCTCTTCTGCAGCTGAACAAAAGTATTGGGGAGGATGAAAAGGCAGTTACAGAGAACTTGTTTGTGGTTCCTGGAATGGATGGGAAAGCTTCCCGGCTTGTTTCCATGGCCCATAAGCTCAATTGCAATGTCTATGGATTTCAAAATAAGAACCTTGGACGTGAGCCTCTTTCCTCTATTAAGAAGATAGTGGATGCTTATATACAAGTAATTTCATTCTTATTTATCGTTTCAAATGGCCTGTCTTGTGGAAGTCTCCCAGTCCCGAAATGTGTGTTCTTTAAATTCAGGAAAAGGGAAATCAAAATATTCAAATCATAACAAGTAGGAGTTACCACGGAAAGGATAAAAACGCTAAATTTTGTATTTATGACGATGCTCTCTGGGTTTTGCAGCCGTTATCACTCGAAAGAAACAGACTCAAAGACCAAACACTGCAGACTCTAGGCCAAATGAATAAATTAAAAGTAATGTAATAATAACAACAACAAATGGGGCTTCTCCCCACTTGGTTAGCTTCGACGATAAGTTCTTCACCAAGGAATCTATTCTACGAGCTTCAATTAAATATTTTCGGTAGAACATATCATCGAGGCCACTAAGTGGGTGAAGCCCACTTGGTTAGCCTCGATGATCATTGAATTAAACCTCATACACATTAAGTTTACCGTACTTAAAAAGCAAGTTTAGATCTGTAATCTATTCTCCGTTTCCCTTAAAATGGTGTATTACACATCAAAAATTAAGTGGGGCTCTGCCCACTTTATTTTTAGAAAACCGAAAATTTACAAAATGAATTTGCGACCGGTCGCTCACACCTAATCGAGACATGCAATGTACCGTTGGAAAGGCAATCGCACGTAGAATAGTAACTATACATTAGACTAAAAATATATTGAATTTTAGTACAGCATTTGTACATGGAAAATCGGTTTTTCATGTTTTTCAATATTTTTCAAAAAAGTTTAAAATTCAAAAGCTGAACTCAAAAAACAACTTCAGATCAGTAACTAGCTCATCATTGCCGTTAAAATGGTGTATTTCACGATCATATTGGGCCATTAATTAAGAAAATAGTTTTTTACGTTAAATTATACCGACACTTGAGTAATAATTATTCACGGATACGAGCGATTTAACTAAAGTTCATACACTCGGTGGGAACTTCCCATAAATAACGAATTACAGAATTTTTGAATACAAATTCAAATATAACATAAATGAAGGTCTGATCCTTGAATTGGCTGGCCAGCTATTAAGTTTTAAAGATTAAAAGTGTGACTGTCGCAGATGCATAGGAACAAGTGTATCACAAATATTACTAATATTGCAATTTCGTACAATTAATTAGTATTAATTGTTGCTTTGTTAGTATTGTTCTGTCCAGGCTGATTTAAGAGGCTACTTTTCGAATTTCGAGGTATTCCAATGCAGTGACAGTAGGTTTTGCAATGTTGAAGATTGGATACCATTTCATTGTAAGTGATGTGCTTCGATAGTTCGAATTAGTTTGTGCTGTTCTACGTAGTTCCGTCGTCATTAGATCATTTCTCCGAGCTACCCGGTCTTCATATTTTTGTAAGCACAACTCCTTGAAGAAGTCTGGGTTGATATGTTATACAGGTTTACCGTTTCCCTTCCTTAAAACTGTCTTTCTGCAAAGATCAAGGTCTAGGTTACTGAGTGTGTTGAACTTTACTACTATTTTCTGTTGTTTCTTGTTCACCGGCTTGCCTATTCTGCAAACAGTCTCTACGTTAGAATTAGCTTTCTGTTCGTTACTTATCACATTGAACGTTTTTGATAGTTGGTCATCCTATTTCTTGTTAACTTTCGCTGATGCCGCAAATAATGATGCTGTCTTTTCAAAAGCAGAAGCCCGGTCGCACTTATCATATACATTCCATCTGTATGTCGGCCAGTACTGCATGTTTGTGGTTAACATTCTTCAGTTCTGCCTTCATTTACTGTTTGGGTCAGTTCAAAATATTTTTCTATTTGTTCTCTAACCAGGTTTGTAAGTTTTTTCAAGTTTTCGCACTGTTTACCATGTATTTCGACTGCCTCTATTACGTTGATTCGCAAGTATCAGAATGTTCCTTAATTTTCTGGAGGACTCGCTTATCCCTGTTCGTTGTTAGTTTATAGTTTAGGCTCAGTCTTCAGTATGTTTAGCTGTTTTCAACTAGCAGTGTGTTGAGTTTCTGCTTTTATCAGTTGACCATGTGATGATTTGTTGCCGTTATTACAGTAACGTACATAGAATTATAAACTGTTTATCAGTTTGTATGTTGTTCAAGCGTTTACTGGTTTTAATGTCAGCATTATTTGCTTATTGCAGTTGTTTAAGGTATTACGGTTGATTAAATTTATTAGAAATCTATGAAGTACTACTTGCCTTTAGTTTTGTCCGGCTCGACTCCAGCATTGGGTTCACTTATTTTTGGAAGCTTAGTTCCCGGTCAAGCTCGGGCGAATTCCTGTGAAGACAGTGCAGTAATAGTAGTAGAATATATGTAATAAATGTGCTGTACAGTTGCATAATCCACGCGGTGAGAGAGAATCGTGGTCGTCTTCCTTTTTGCGTCGCGTCCTTTATTACCACTAAGTACTATTCAAAATCACCGCACATGTATTTTTCGTATCACCACCATCAAGGTACCAGGGATTTGGAAGATTCACACATGTATGCCATTGAGAGCTTCATATTTATTATATTTTTAAAATTTTGTTTCCAGGAGCTGAAAGCTGTTCAACCCAAAGGCCCATACAATGTGGCAGGTTATTCGTACGGAGCTGCAGTTGCCTTTGAAATTGGCCACCAACTCACCAGACAATATAAGGATCAAGTAAAGCTTTTTTTGTCATAATAGGATTAAATAGGACTTCAAAAGAATCATAATGTTAAGCTGTTAAACGAAGAAAACTTCTTAGCGTGATTCAAAGTGGAAATTTATTGAAACAAATACAGTTATTAAAATAATTGTCTCGATATAGTTTCATGATTTTCTCAGAAAAAAATGTATTAAAGCAACTTTTCTTGAAAGTGCTTGCTTTATTTGCTCTGTAATTTCCAATATGCGTATTATTAATCAGTGATGATGTAAAAATGTCGCAGGTTGGGAACTTAATCCTTCTAGATGGCTACATTAGTACGGCTACAGAAATGCGCTTGAACGAGATCAATACAATCATTGTTAAGTCCCTGCAGCATATCTTCAAATTTTCCGATAAGGAGAAAAAAGTTGAATTATTGGACTTTTCCTTACAATAAGAAATAAATAATTGTTTTCATTTTGTTAACACTAAACTAAAATTACGTATTTTTATTATGTATTTCTGTAGACGTACCTAGAAATGCTGGAACAAATAGACACGGATCAAATACTCCCATTCTTTCGAAACATTTTGAATATCCATTTGACAACTCCAAGCGAGGAATTGAGAAGAACTGTGGACTGCGTCGTATCGGCAAGAAATTTACTTTTCGAATACGACCCTTCCCCGGGGTTATTGGACGCCAACGTTCATTTTATTGCGGCCAAGAACTCTCTCTTTCTGCAATTCGAGAAATCACAGGACTACTACTTTCAAAAGGTATAGTGTGTTTTTTGAAAGAGGAAATCAACTAACTGGATCAAACTAACATAGGTACTATAAATTACTTAATATTTTGTGAATGTAGTTGTGTGCCAATCCCATTTCCCTGCACAGTGTGTACGGCAATCACACTTCTTTGATGGAGGAACCATTTGTGCTAAAAACAGCTGCCGTCGTCAACAATATTCGTGGGTCCAACAAGAACGCTGAACAATAATCAGACCTTCGAAATAAACAAATCAGCAAACAATTAGTACTGCACTTGTAGAAAATATTTTTAATTGATTTAATTCAATCATTGCATTGACTTTGAATACTTATTGTAGTGCTGTTCCGGAGCTTCACGAACTCATTGTATTAGTAAATAAACAGCAAACTGTTAGCAAAGACACTATCTACAATGGGCTTGTATTTTTCCCTAGAGTTTTTGGTTAACGGCAGACAGAACATGCATAGTATTCAATATTCCAAATATTCATTTATATTCATGAATTAATCAGCTAATCAGTTGTTAGTACCGTATTATCGGTGTCCATGCATAGGCAGTGCTTTTAATATTTCCTTTAAATTAATGCTCGGGCCGGGTGAGAGTTATTCCTTGAAATATTCTCATGATGGAATAATACAATTAAAGTTGAAACTAAGTACCTATCTAAATGTGTATAACTACGTAACTTAGCCAACCCTTTGATTTGATAATAATGAACAGGAAATAATAATCTGTCAGCTGTTAGATACATTGACTGTATGCAGAATGCAGATAAGTTGAGATAAAAGCTCGTATATATATGTATGTAGGTATACCTACATATGTAATTGTCAGGTAGAAAATAGTCATGAATTACACGTGTCGGTATAAATTAGTCATAAAGTAATGGAACAAGAGGCAAAAAGTCCGAAAGAGGTAAAAAGACCTTAGGAAGGCAAAAAGTCCAAAGGTGGTAAATAGTCCATCTAAAGGTGGCAAAAAGTCCGATGGAGGCAAAAAGTTCGATGGAGGCAAAAATCCCCGAATGAAGAGGTAAAAAGTCCGGAAGAGGCAAAAAGTCCACACCCAATACATTGGACTTTTTGCCTCCATCGGAATTTTTGCCTGCTTTAGATGGACTACTTACCTCCTTTGGACTTTTTGCCTCCCTAAGGTCTTTTTACCTCTTTCGGACTTTTTGGCTCTTGTTCAATTAAATTGTTTAATACATATCTAATCTGAAATACTGGTAAATTAAATTACTGGTGACAGTCGCTGCAAAATGTGCTCATGGTCCGGGATGACTAATGGTCCAGGATGAAGCCGTTTACTTGAAAGTAATTAATAGTGAAGCCACATTCGATGCAATAAAGTTAATAAAAATTAACGTTGACATTCTGTCCATTGTATTAAATCGACCAACTTGGATTCG
>JAQFZC010005006.1:0-14947 GCA_034695205.1 Dicyrtoma fusca | reverse complement strand
CGGGGTAAGCTAGCCACACGGGGGGTCCGTGTTGGGAGACCAATGCATTAAGCACTGAAACACTTGACCCCCTTAGACATAAAAAGCTTTTGAGACCTTTTTTCTTGAATAATGTGGGCAATGAGGAGAGTAAGAGCTGCAGATTTAATGTAACTACGTGGTCAAAAACCGCTTTGAATTTGCTGTTGTTTTAGTTCAGCATGGTACTTGTCCTCCCAAATCGATTTTCGCATATCATTACTAAATAGATGATGTTATTACGTAGAATAGTGAGTATCTACCCCACTGGTTGTTTCCTTCTGCTGATTATTTTTACCCCTTGTTGTTGTTTGTATCCCCTAATGTAGATAATATGTATATTTATCCCAACGGCTACGTTTACATATAACTGCTATTGGATTTTTTAAACCCGTAGCTTCTATTCCCCCGTTTGATTGCGTTTGCCCCGGCGGCCTATTTTATCCCTAGTTTAATTAGCTCCATCGTAAGATGCGTTGAGCATTTGTCCTGATCAAGGAATATTTTTGCTGAGCATATGGTGTCGATCATTTGTCCAGGCGACCGTTTAGGTGTCGATCATTTGTCCAGTCTATCATTCAGCTTTCGACAAGGTATCCTGTAGACTCAGTAACCGTGTACCGTTTACTATATATTACATACCTATTCAGACTGGGAAACCATGGCACAAAAATTTTTATTTTGCAAATAAACGGCTTCAAAACAGGCAATAAGAGAAAATAATATTTTTACAAAAATACAAAACTAAAACACTAAAACTTTCAATAATGTCAAAACGCGAAATTCATTGAACATTTTCACAAATGCCAATACTAGCAAACTAGAAGCCAACATTTTCAAAAACATTTAAAAATAATGACCTACACTCGCAAAAGCTCAAAACAAGAAAGTAACACCTTCAAAAAGGTCAATACTAGCAATCAACATTTCCACTATGTAGTAACTAACACTTTCGAAAATGTCAAAACAAAATCTTTGCATATTCAAGTGGATGCAAAAAAAACTAAATACATAGAATTATATTTATAGTAATAGTATATTGCCATTTCGAAAAGGTTTGAATTAATCGATTAGTAAATAAAAAGATTAACTTAGTTAATGGCTTTGGCCTCTCTGTAGGTCAGCACAATACTAGTCGTGTTGTTTATAATAATGGCAAGTATGGTGAGGACAAATGCCCGGTCCACGAAGAAAAAGCCCCCCACAGTCACACTAATAAGCTTGGCGCCCTTGGACCATTTCTTGTACAGCAACCACCAGAAGCAGCCGCTATTATTTGCGGATCGTGATAATTCTATTTGATTTTTACCCGCAATTTGGGTTTCCTGCCAAAAGTGTAGGACGTCCTTACTAGCCTCGTGGACCTCCGAGTACTTTTTAAATGCGGTCAAAAGGAGGGCCAGTAGTGAGAGGGCAACGACGAGGCTTTTGAATCGGTCATAAAGGACGGCCTCGGACAGACGAACAATGATAGTGGTCATTGACCCAACTTCAGACAGAAATACCCAGAATCCATACGTTGTGTTCCAGTGCTTCTGAAGGACGTTGAGGCGGCTGTAGTGGTGCATTTTGTTTGTGTTTAAATTCGAATTCCCGCCAGAAATGAAGGCCTTGATGGATTTGACGATGGCGAAGACGTGGAGGAGGGACACGATGGCGGTGAAGGAGTTGTAGAAGTAGTGGAAGGTGAAAATGTTGGTGTGAAGGACCATGAGGAGGAACTTCGTCCAGAGGGGGAGGAGCTTGGGTTGGCTTGCAAGGGACGAGAAGAGGAGGGGCGACCCGGCGTCCACAAAAATACCCACGGACCGAATGACTGCGGAGAAAGTGGTGGTAAAGACCATGAGCTTCACGATTTTCCCAAAATTGTCCTTTCTTGAGGTTCTGGGGATTTTTGATATACCTGGAATTTTTTTAACAAATTTTTAATTCAGAAAAATGTCGTCTGTTAAGAAGCAAAATGGCGATTAGCAAATAAAAAATGATCGGAAATTCTTTATTTTGTTTGCTAAATTAGAATTGAATTGTAGTAGCATGAGTAGTAATAGTAGTAGTGCCAGTAGCACCAATTGAGTTGGTTCTATCAAGTGTCTCGTGTTTTGTATTCTCTAGCATAACTATAGGAGCGGAATGCATTTTTTGGACTATGTATTATACTGTACCCTTGGTTTTAAAAATCGTTTATAAGAAATAAGAATACGGAAATCGTCGGTGAAGGTGCATTGTGACATAAGTCCAATGCTGCCTTAAAAGCATTCTGGCGTATGTCCAGCCGTGTCTTAGTTGCATTGTGGCGCAAGTCCGTAAAACGAGAAAGCCTATTCATTTACTTGCGGGACATTCACAACACACACGCATACATAAAGTATTGCTCTTTGGACTTGCGCCACAATGCAATTATTTGAGCGCTGAGCTTGCGCTACAATGCTTTTAAGGCAGGATTGTACTTACGCCACAATGCATCTTTAGCGACGAAATGTTTTATTTTCAGCAAAACGTTTTTAAAACTGGGCCCTCACAAAGCGGGATTTTCAGGTTACAGGGTTTCAAAACCAGTTTTTTTAAATCTCGAAAAGAGGGTTTTGCAAACAGGAATTGTTTTTCATTTACAATTTCATTTAAAAAAATTTCATAAAATTCCGTTGTCTTTAAAATAAATAAATCCCCAGCTGGAAACAGATGACGTAGTTGGGCTCACTGTTGATCGTCGAATTTTGATTCCGATGAACTAAGTGAATTATTATTATTAATGTTGTTCTGATTTTTCTGTCGACAAGTTCTGAATTGTTTATTCAACTTCTGATAAATAAAGATGGATGTCCAGTACTTACGTAATATTGCGTCTTCGTTTATTGTCATTGTCATTCTTTGAAACCACACTCTGCTCTGATAAGAAACAGGCAAACAACAATCACAATATTCGCAATCGTACGTATGTACAGCACATTTAAGTTATATGCGCGTCATTTCATTATTTGCCAAACCATCTAATTGGCCATACTTAAAGAAACCCGTAATATTGAATTGAACGCTGCGCGGAAAACTCAGCATCTACTGCTGCCCTCGCGCCCGATTTTCCAAGCGTATAATATTCAAATATTTTCAAACGTTTCGTAATAGACATCTCCCAAGCTGGTAATTACGATGGATTGTTATTCTGTGTTTTCAATTAAAATTTAATTAAAATTTGTTCTAAACGCTGATGTTATTGTCTTACTTTGATATCCAGCAGCCATGCTTAGAATAGCATTCAACAGATTTTTCTCCTCTTCATAGTTCCCAAGGACAATGACGTGATTGTAATTCAAAATCAAAAAAATTCCACTCATGTACCTCAGTGTCAACGTGGAGCCAGGCCACCCACCGTCTGTAAACGTTTGGCTGCAGCGATAGAACATAAATACTTCGTAGAACCCAAGCAGAACGTAATTTAAAGTTAAATGGATTTGAAGTCGACGGGATTTCGTTAAAAGTATTTTGTTCGACTTCCTGCAGTAGTGGAAGGGAATGAAGCCAAAAAAATGACCAAGATTTAGCACATTTCCCACGGTGTGTAGTGTTTTACGAGACAGCATATTGCGATCGATTTATAATTTTAAATGTGTCTTTGTACAAAATGAAATTAAACTCTTTGCCACACAGTGAACAAATGAAGAGTGACTGCAAAATTAATGTTTGTACTCCTGTTTAAGACTTTAGAGGGAAAATTATTATTTTAAAGGTGAAGACTGGATTCGTCAACTGTTTACTCGTCCTTCTTTTTTTCCGATGAGCTTGAAATATGACGCCAGGCTTCTTTACTTTTTCTATCTCTTATTTGCTGATACAGTAGTTTTTAAACTGACCAGCAAAAGGTTGAGTCGCCCTAAATTTTGTCAATAAAAGTTTTTTATTCTTAATTGTGTGAGAACTTTTTTCGCTTTTAGCAATGTGACCTTTTGTGCTATCTGTGTGTATGTACCTACGTATGTGCCAATAAATTGAAAATTGAACAAAACCATATACAATAGTATTACGGTTATTGCTAGGCGCCATTCATACATTAAGTCATGAGAAGAAATCAAATGTTTTTTACCCTGGCCCACCTTCTCTCCCCGTGGGTGTTTTACTCGTTTTATATGACTTTCAGTTAAGGTTTCCTAAACCTTAGTTTTTAAACCTCAAATACTACTTTTTACAGTTTTTGAAAATAATGTTAGTTTCGTGTCCTGCAAAATTTAAAACGTACAAATACTATGTTTTACGCTTTTTAAAGCGTTAAAATCCTATTTTCCCACTTTAGTATAGATAGTA
Organism: Dicyrtoma fusca; assembly: GCA_034695205.1. Classification (NCBI taxonomy): domain Eukaryota; kingdom Metazoa; phylum Arthropoda; class Collembola; order Symphypleona; family Dicyrtomidae; genus Dicyrtoma; species Dicyrtoma fusca. The sequence continues at coordinate 10,636 of JAQFZC010005006.1, read as the reverse complement.
CCTCCTATATATATATATATCTTGTTTTATACTTTTAGAAAGTACATCGTACAGAATCTAAAATAAACAATGTTTTGAATATCTTGAAAAGACTACAATTAGTTTTTAACATGTTTTGCACTTTTTTAAAGCGTTTTTATCGTGTTGTGAAAAAAAAATGTAAACACCATGTTTTACACCTTTTCAAAATAGTAGACAAACTGTGTTTTCCTTTTTGAACACTTTAGTTTCGTGTTTAGAATTTTTGAAAACTGCTTTAAATCCAGTTTGTTCCCTCCTGGCTAGTTTGCTACCTACGTACATACATATATAAGGTACCTATAGTTATATATACTGTCATTCCACAGAGATGTTATTGCGAAAATCATAGCTAAATCGTACCTAATTCATATTTCGAAAGCCCTTTGCAATTTATTAATAGTGGGACGTTAAACAATTGATGTTGAATGAGCAGTGAATTTTTTATGTGTAGACTAACAAAAAGTTATTAAGCCATGTTGTATTACTTGATTAGAATAGGCGTGATATGAAAACCCCTATTAATTTGACACCGTTCTTGGCAGCAAGTGGCAGTCTTGCAGAATAGGTAGTTGTTCTATACCTTACTGTTTGCTTAAACTACCTAAAACGACAAAGTCACTTTCAAAACGTTAATCGATTTTTTGTTTAGTTTTAAAACTGTGGTTTCAGTCTTTGTATAATATATACGTATTGTACGGCTAGCTATTATTTTAATGTCTCACAAAAACTTCGTTAATAGATATTTCATCGCAAAAATAATTGGATTATAGCTATAGTTTCCAAGTACAGACCCAAACAGCCGAAACCATTACTAATGAGTTGAGGGTAGCATACAGTTAATTCCCACGAAACACGATGCTTGGGACGAAGCCTTCTGGTAAGTAATAAATTATCAAGAAGTGAATGATGGATGAAAACGGCTGCCACCCCATTAACATACAAGTGCGAACTAAAGATAGTACTATAGTCCGGATTTTAGAATGGTAGAGTCCGGAATGCCACCCAATGGTCCTTCGAAAAGAACACAAGTAGCCCGGCGAACGTCTTGTAACTCCTGTACTACGCCATTCGAGGTCAACTTACCAACTTAACTTTGGCGGAGAATAAAGAGGGAACTACGCTGCTGGCGGCACTTACTTAGAGCCAAACCTACCGGTTGGGAATAATTAACAATTATTTCCTACCAAAATGTTCGTATGATCCTCTACGTGACATGTGATCTTGCGAAGGCCCTTCAGCCCGAAGGCACCTTCATCGACAATAGCGCCTTCTGAAAGGTCGTCTAAAATATTTGAAAATGGCATCAGTTTTTGTTGTTAACACATATTTTATCGTAAATTTAAATAAATAAATACATAAAACTTCTTGAGGACCAAATCGGCACACGTTTAGTATAAATTATTACCTATTCGGAACTGGGAAACCGTAGATAGAATGCTTTACAAAAATCTGCATTATCCAAATTAACGGCTTCAAAACGGGCAATACAGGAAATTAACATTTGCAAACACATTCAAAGCTAGAAAAATAAAACTTCAAAAGGTCACAATAAGAATCTAACATTTTCAATAACATTCAAAACTATGTAGTAACCAAAACTTTCAAAAATCTCAAAACACGAAATAATATAATAAACAGTATAGTACAGGTATAGTAATTATGTATATATAATAATATACTAGCAATATGAAAATGAATAGCAGAATATTTTTTCGGCGCACACTGTATCGCCCTAAATTTTATAGCTGTCAAATCGGACGGACATACCTAAGAATTATAGTAGTTATTATAGAATATTTGATGCAATTGCCTCAGTTTTCAGTACTGTACTTTCTCTAATATGTATATTACTGTCGCGATTGAAGGGTGGCTCTGACAGGTAAGTTTTGTTCTACACGTACACATTACTTCAAAATTTTAAAAATCGCGGTTTAGCATGCCTGGAAACCATTGGGTAAAAGTGCAGGTGTACTTAATGAGCCAGCCGTCAAGCTGGCCTGTTGCGTATGTGGCAGTTTCACAACAGGTTTAAATTAATGGATTAGTATGTAGCAAGGCTGGCCTAGTCTAGTCGGACTAGACTAGCGGACTAGCGACTAGACTAGACTACTGAGCTTTTTTGGCCGGTTTGACTAGACTAGTATAGACTAGCCCAGGATGGAAAAAATCGTGACTAGACTAGACTAGACTAGCAAGAGCCTTCGAGCAAAATGACTAGACCAGACAAGACTAGCCGCGATTTTCTCCATGTTAAGGTTAAGCGACAGGCAACTGATTGACTAGACTAGACTAGGATAGGGTAGGTTTTTGTGTTGACTAGACTGGACTAGATTATTTAGGTCGGGAAAACAGCGTGACTAGACTAGACTAGATTAGCGGATGCTTCAAAAATAAATGACTAGACTAGACTAGACTAGCAAAAATTTTGGCGGTATGTAGTTTCCTAGTATATACGATTCATTTAGTTGATGCCATTTGTCTCTCTGTGGGTCAGCACAATACTGGTAGTGTTGTCTATTATAATGGCAAGTATGGTGAGGACAAATGCCCGGTCCACAAAGAAAAAGTCCCCCACAGTCACACTAATGGGTTTGGTGGCCTTGGACCATTTCTTGTACAGCAACCACCGTGTGTTGCTATTCATACTGCTACTTGTAAATTTGGTTTCGGGTCCAGGCAATTTATTTTGAATTTTCCTTACAATTTGGATTTCCCGCCAAAAGTGCAGGAAGTTTATGCTAACCTCGTGCACCTCCGAATGCTTTTTAAATAAGGTCAAAACTATGGCCAGTACTGTGAAGGCAACGACGAGGCTTTTGAATTGCCCATAAATAATGGCCTCAGACAGACGAAAAGTGACAATGGCTATTCCCCTAACTTCAGACAGAAATACCCAGAATCCATACTTTGTGTTCCAGTGCTTCTGAAGGACTTGAAGGCGACTGTAGTGGTGTGTTTGGTTTGTGTTTGTCGAATTTCTGCTGCAAGCGAGAGCCTTGATGGACTTGACCATGGCAAAGACATGGAGGAGGACCATAATGGCATGGAAAGAGTTGATGAAGTAGTGGAAGGTGGTAATGTTGGTGTGAAGGACCAGGAGGAGGAGCTTTGTCCAGAGGGGGAGGAGCTTTGGTTGGCTTGCAAGGGACGAGAAGAGGAGGGGCGACCCAGGGTTCACAAAAACACCCAGGGACCGCATGACTGCGGGGAAAGTGCCGGCAAAAGCTATCAGCTTCACGATTTTCCCAAAATTGTCCTTTCTTGAAGTTCTTGGGATTTTGGATATACCTGGAATTTTTTTTACAATTGTTTAATTCAGACAAATGTTTTCTGTAAAGAATAAAAATGAGGGTTAGCAAATCGTTACTGTAGATTAGTGTAGATGCAAAGTGGCCGGTCTCCCCTTAAAAGCAAAGTGGCCGATCTCCAGTTCACACTAAATGCAAAGTGGCTATTCTCCATTTTTTCGATTTAAAGCTATGTATATCAAGCAACAACTGTAAGCATGGTAAAAAATGAAGATCGGCCACTTTGCATCTACAGTAACGACATAGAAAATTGTTCAGAAATTCTTCATTTCGTTTCTTAAAGGAGAATTGAGTTGTTATAGCATGAGTAGTAATAGTCGTTCTAGCAGTAGCACCAATTTAGTCGATTCTATCAGGCGTCTAGATATTTTTAATGTGCAACGTTGCTACAGGAGCGAAATGTATTTTTTAGACTGGGTATATATCATACTGTGCCCTCGGTTCTAAAAAGTGCTTATAAGACATAAGTATAAGGAAACAAGGCTGGCCTAGTCTAGTCAGACTGTACTAGCGGACTAGCGACTAGACTAGACTATTGAGCTTTTTTGGCCGGTTTGACTAGACTAGACTAGCCAAGGGTGGAAAAAATCGGGAATAGACTAGACTAAACTAGACTAGCCTCGATTTTTCCCATGTTAAGGGATAGGCAATTGACTCGACTAGACTAGACTATTTACCTACGTCGGGAAAACAGCATGACTAGACTAGACTAGCGGATGCTTAAAAAATAAATGACTAGACTAAACTAGACTAGCAAAAATCTTGGCCAGCCTTGTAAGGAAATATTTTACTGTCAACAATATTTTTTTTAAATTGGAGCCTCTATAGGCTTTTATTAACTGAGCAAGCCAAAATGTTTGCTGAAGAATTGTGTATTTAAGAATAATTCGTTGAATCATGAACTAAAAAATTAGATGCAACCAAATACTATAATTTAAAAAAAAATAAAACATGAATAGATGTTAATTTGAATCTCAACAAATAATAATTATTGCTATATTACTTTGAAATCGCTTAACTTAGGTGTAACTAAATTAAATTGTGGATACATGCGAATTCTTTTTCCACGTCATATATGTAAAGGTCATTTACGTATAACGGTCAATCGCCTGTAAACATAACTTTTGAACCGGCCAAAAACCTACTAAACGCTGATCTTACTGTCTTACTTTGATATCCAGCAGCCATGCTTAGAATGGCATTCAGCAGATTTTTCTCCTCCTCATAGTTACCAAGGAGCATGACGTGATTGTAATTAAAAATCAAGAAGATCCCACCCATGTACCTCAATGGCAACGCAAAACCCGGCCACCCATCCCCCGTAAACGTTTGGCTGCAGCGATAGAACAAAAATATTTCGTAGAACCCAAGCAGAACGTAATTAAAAATTAAGTGGAGTTGAAGTCGACGGGATTTCGTCAAAAGTATTTTATTGGACTTCCTGCAGTAGTGGTAGGGAATAAAGCCCAAGAAATGACCAAGATTTATTACGTTTCCCACGCTCAGTAGTGTTTTACGAGACAGCATATTGCGATATATTTAATTTGAATGTATTTTTTGTTCAAAATGAAATTAAACCTTGCTCTTTGCCACTCTGTGAACAAATGAAAAGTGACGAAAAAATGAATATTTGCACTTCTTTTTAAGACTTAAGAAGCGAAATTATTATTTGAAAGGTGACGACTGGATTAGTCAACTATTTACTCGTCCTTCTTGTTTTCCCGATGAGCTTGAAATACATATGACGCCAGGCTTCTTCCGTTATTCTGTCTAAATTATTTACTGATACAGTAGTTTTTAATCTGACCAACCAAAAGTTGAGTCACCCATTTAGTTAATTAAACTTATGTTAGCCACAATATTGGAAAATTGAATAAATATTTACATTTCTATTGTGAATTCCGTTACCTGAAAAATACTGTTATTGTTAGGAGCCATTCACACAAGAAGTCGTTAGAAGAAATCAGTCTTTTTTTACCCTGGCCCAACTCCTCTCTTAGTGACTTGCAAGGTTGGCCAATCGGGAAAAGCAGGAAATAACAGGAAATGTGGATTTGAGGCTGGCCAACCAGTAAATTTCAGAAATGACTATGCTTAAAATCCATATACGGAAACAAAATCCGGAAAAATCAGGAAATTCAGGAAATTCTTTGCAAATCCGGAAATATCAGGAAATTTCAGGAAATTTTGTAAATAAGAATTATATTTACTTAAAATTTCCGATTTTTCGAATTTAATTTCGAATTATTTCAAACTTACGATGAAAAAATCTTAACAATATATCATAGTATAATTTAAGCATTTTTGAAAAGAAAATAATATGCAACTTAAACAAGTGCAAACAAATTGCATTAAGAAATACTAAAAAATGCAACCGCAAAATGACGTTTCTAGCGATAAAACTGAAAATATCAGGGGATTATTGATAAAAAATCAGGAAATGCCAGGAAATTTAAAGCAAAAAATCAGGAAATACCAGGAAATTGAAAACCATAAAATCAGGAAATTTTTGCGCGAAAATCAGGAAATGTGGCCAACCTTGGTGACTTGTTTATTCGTTTAAGAGGGCTTTTAGTCATGGTGTCGTAAAAAGTACTTCTTAAAACCTCGAATACTACAGTTTTTGAAAATGACGTCAGTTTCGTGTCTTGCAATATTTAAAACGTGCAAATAACATGTTTTACACTTTTTAAAACGATAAAATCATATTAATCCCATGTTTAATAAATGGTAATATACCTAAGTTGTTTTACACTTTTACAAAATACATAGCAGAATAATGTTTTGAATGTTTTGAAAAGGCTACTATCATTTCTTACACTTTAAAAAATGTCAGAACAAGGTGTTGGCTTTGTTTTATACTTTTTTTAAACGTGTTATATAGTCTTGTAAAATTTAAAAAAAAAAGTATTAAACACCATGTTTTACACCTTTTCAAAATACAGACAAATAAATGTGTTTTCCTTTTTGAGTACTTTTCCGGTATTCTGAATCTTTTAAAAACGGTTTAAAATCCGGTTTGCACGTTAAATAATTGTTGCTACCTAAATACCGACTTATGTACAGTTATGTAGGTATACATATGTACCGTCATTTCATAAAGTTTCTGTATAGCTAAAAATGTAGTAACTTACCTGCTTCATATTTGGAAAGCCCCTTGCGATTTGTTAGTATTGGGACGTGGGGAATTTGATGTGGAATGATCGGTAAATGTTTTATGTGCCGACGAATACAATTATTATATCAATTTTAATTACTAAACTGGGCGTGATATCAAAACCACTTTCAATTTGACACCGGTCTTGGCAGCCCGTTACCGTCTTTTGGAATAATCGTTATACAAATTCCGGTTTGCGGAAGCTAAAAGTCACTTTCAAAATGTTAATCAATTTTTGGTTTACTTTTAAACCCCTGACGAAATGCGATACTTGGAACAACGCCTCTTGATAAATGATAAATTGTTAGGCTACATAAAACGGTTATCATCACTACCCAGCTTGCCCAGACCTTTTGCATGAAAACGATGTTCTGAGCAACCACAGCGACGCGATTCGAAATTTTCCAGTTTTATTTCAAAGTTTTGAACGCCGGAATCGGTAGTTCCATAACTATATAATTTCTATAAGCTATGCTACTACTAATGTAATTTACAGCTTATATATGTACCTTTAATTTATAAAGCAACAATAGTTAAAAGAATCATCCACAAGTCATTCACGCAAGGCTGACAGACTAATAAAGATTTAACCTCTTGGGAACTGGGAAACCAAGATTATGGCTTTAAAAAACTGTGTAGGTATTCTACAAATTAACTTTTTGAAAAAAGCTAAAACTATAAACTAGCTTTTTTAAAAAGATGAAATAAATTAAAAATTAACCTTTTTTAAAATTGTAAAAAAAATTAAATAATACCTTTGTTTAAAAAGTCAAATATACTAGCATTTGTTACTTTCAAAAAGGTTAAAACTAGAAATTATCATTTTCAAAAAGGTTAAAACTAGAAATTAACATTTTCAAAAAGGTCAACACAAGAAATTAACATTTTCAAAAAGGTCAACACAAGAAATTAATATTTTCAGAAAGATCAAAACTAGAAATTACCATTTTCAAAATCATTCTAAACTAGATATAACTCCGTTTCAAAAATGATTAAAGAGAAGCGCCCCCACATTGCAAGAGTGTAATGCTGCAAACTCAATTTATGAAGACAGACCTCTAAATACTATTGAATAGCTAAATTATTTGCATTTTTTATTCTCCGTTCAGTTAGCCACCAAAACATCGACAGCCATCTCTAAGATGGTCTGAAGCATGGCAAGAATCATCCCGCCGTCCACATAGTAGTACGTGCCCACAGTCATTTTAATGGGCTGCAGAGCCAAAAGTTGTCTCTTAGCCCATTTATTTACCAGCGTGTGTCTCCTCCAGCACAACAACAGATTTTGAGACATTTCAAACATATTTCCCAAAATGGTGAAGATGGTGCTCAAGTACAGCAGAACGCTAATCGTGAGTACAAGGAAAAAGAGCTGCAAAATGCCAGTACCTCGAACAACTCCATAAATAGAGTATGCACATATGCAAATAAACGTCCACTGATTGCTTAGAATTGCCAAACGACCATAAACGATATTGCATCTTTGCTGGAGATTCCGCATCTCTTTTAGACGCCTTATGAATGAAAGTCTTAGGCTGCTTCTGGTCATGCAACGGCCCCGAATTACTTGTTGTTCTCTGCTACGGTTTTATAAACAAAATTATTGCCAGCATTAGACTACCAGCTGATTATTTATAGTGGAATATTTTGTAATATAAATGGACTTTTTACTAAATTATTAAAAATTACTTACGTGAGCTTATTTAAAAGTGCTATTAAATCGAAAGTATAGGGAATGCCCGTAAAACCAAATATAAGCATATTTGCCACTATCGAGCCGATGATGTAAATTGTAAAAAGCGTATTCAATGAAAGTTTTAAAAGTTGACTTGTTGATCCTAGAAGATGACCGTATGAAGTGATTTTAAAGGGAAATGGGTTCAAGGGTAGTTGAGGAATTGCGAAGCAGAGGATTATGTATATTGCGTAAAGTATTACTGAAACATAGTACAGCCAGGCTATGAAAATGCCACAGGGATCTTCTGAAATAATTTTCTTCAATTTTGAGCCGGTTTGCTGGGTTTGATTTTGATTGGATTGATTTTCCCCTTAAAAAGGTTTTGAGTCAAAACAAGTTACTATATAATAATATATAGGCTACGCTAATTTGTACAATACCATTTTAAATGATAATTTTGTAAATTAGTATTTGGATAAGGTGTTTTTTGCTAGTTAGTACTACTGTTTTCGCCAAGTGCAAATACATTTGTACACACATACATACATTACAGTGTTTAACACCCATTTTTAGCATTTTAAAAAGTGCAAGTACCAGGTATCTACGCAATTTATAAAGTAGGACAAGGCGTTAAACTGGGTATTTTAAAAGGACAACGGAGGACTTCAGGAAAGTCAACGGATGTTTTCAGGAAAGAAAATGGACTTGTGCCACAACGCTTCTACGCCCACGATATAATATAATTATTACTTTCAGCTTACTTTGTAGGATTTCAAAGTATTTCGTGTAGACTTTAAAAAAGTCTGGTAATTCTTGCTTATTCATTACCATGGAAATTTGAAGACAAGTTGCAAAAATTACAGTAGCCACCCAAAATGTCAGAAACGGCTTTACCGAACCTGACTCAGGTTCATCAGCAGCGGATATTTCGTTCACAAAAGTTATTTTAGCAAGTCTAAAGATCATCAAGATGGTGTATAAAATTATTGCCACTACGTTAAGCCACCAAAGGCAGTGCCTGACTTTTGAGCTGATTACCACGGGCATCCCAGATTTCCTGTCCCAAACATATGGAATGCTTCCAAATGAACTTCCCAATAAAAAACCTTTCGGAATGTATTTTTTGGTCATTGGTCCAACCATTGTTAATGATTTGTTTGTATAAACTTGAATTTCTTTTCGATTTTGTCTCTGTCCTTACAGCCTATGGTGCAAACTGTGAACGTTAGTTCTTATTAAGGTTTTGGATGAAGAACCCAGAGAGGCAATTATAATATATCGACAGTACGTATGTACATAGCAGAATACAATTAATATGACTAGTAATTACATAAATAATAAAATTTATTTTTCCTTTTTTCTAAAAGTTTGCCTCTCTTAACCTCCTTTAATTTATATCATTTGCCCAAGTAATATCATTTACTATCATTTAATGTCATTTAAGTACAAAAATAACAACATGCCATTATAGAGAATAGTAGAAACAATTTTCGCGATAACATATTGTATTTATAAACGAAAAAAGGTTTGGGGAGAGATTAAAATAATTGCCTTATAATATTATACAACGAAGAAAACTAGGGTTTTAAAACTAAAAAACCTTTCGGAATATATTTTTTGATGATTGGTTCAACCATTTTTAATGATTTTGTTTGTATAAAGCTGAATTTCTTTGGTATAATATATTTCGCCCACCAGGAAGAAATGAGTTGGCCACCTAAGTGAATATTTTTGTAAAAGGATCACTTATCCACCAGTGATTTCAAAATTTCCCAACAGAATGAAATGAGTTTCCCACCAAAAGGATGGGTTTGCCACCAGTCTAAATATAGGATAAATCAGGGATATATTTACGTCAAAACTTAAAAAGAATGCATAAATTAGAAAGGCAAGAGGTAGTCGTCCGTTGTCCGTCGCAGAGGGAAGTTGAACTGATACGCTCGCTGCTTAAAGGTAGGTTTTTTAATAAAATAAGATAACATTATTTACTCGATAAAAGCCCATAAATACCACAGCTGTGTAAGTTCTACCCTCTTTTTAGATGGCTACATACGAGATTGTTCCTATGATGGATTGTGATGTGTTTCTAGATTATTTTGTAAAAACTTGGGTTGTCGCTAATAATGGGTGGTACATTGGGAAGAAACTAAACTGTCCTACAACTAACAACTGTGTGGAGGCCACCAACCACTGGATTAAAGCTGACGGAACTTTTAGAAGAAAATTGCTAATTGCACAGTTTGTAATTCTAGTGACACGACTTCTACAACACTGGTCGGAGGAACGGAATCCTACTTGTGTTAACTATAAACAATTTGCGACCATACCCGAACCTTCACTTACAATGTTTACTTCCGCATTCCAGTGGGCTTCCAGCAAAACGAAGATTCTTTCATTGAAGGCACCTACTAATCACTTTAAGGACTACTACATGGCTGCCACTGGTCAGCCAAATGTAACTGACAAAAAAAT
>JAQFZC010005005.1:0-14950 GCA_034695205.1 Dicyrtoma fusca | reverse complement strand
CTAGTGGGGGAAAGAGGCAAGTGGAGGAGCTTAAAGCAAGTTTAGAAAAAGCGTGCCCTAAAAGTTGTCTAAGGTGAAATTTTATTTTCAAAACGGTTCCGTGGATCCAAATTTTAGTTAAAAGCTCGTACACTACTTTTTGTACCTTGTGTTGGCGTATGCAAAAACTTTTAACAAAATTGAATATATTTTTTTCTAGATTGATAGCCGCTCCAGTAAAACTCGAAGGTACTATTTCACTGGAAGACTCTGTGCCTACCACCTCTGGGCATGTGTCTTTTGCATTTTTCCAGTTAATGGAGTCGTTAAAGGAGAATTACCTGCCTGGATCTGGTCAACCAACTTCTATCGTGACGGAGGTGAATTTAATTCAAAAGCTATTTTGTAGTTTCATTATGCGTACAAGTATTTGTAATAATTTTATCGAGAGTAATGCTTATATATGGAGTATGCATACTGTTGCGAAAGTGTTCGCACTTTTGACATGTAGTACAAAAAGTAATTGCAACTGATTTTTAATAATTTCCAATAGGTTTTAAATTTTTCGCAAAATCACCAGTTTAGTGGAAAGGAGTCTCTTAAAATAGAATTTAAGCATAAAACTTTTCGATCGAGAACTTCTGTCACTAAAACTGATATACGGTGAGTATTTTATATCCATTTGAACATGAGTATCTACAGTCAGGCGTTTGTATGTTACTTTACTTATTTTTACACGGCTAAAGTTGATTTTTATTTCATGCCTAATTTTTCTGTGTACAGAGTACACCTTCAGGAGTGTGAGTCTGAGTTTGATATGTCCATCCTTGATCGCTTAAATTCGCTCCTGCAGCCTAAACTTCCCTTCATTCTTGATGGTCATAAACAAGATGTAAGGAATATTATAGTAATGCTAAAAAATTGTTACAAAATGACAAATGTGTGTTGTTTAGTCACCTAAACAATTATGAATTAATTTGTATTGGAATTTATAGACCTTCGCAGGTTTAAATAACAAGGCTCATAATGTGATGCATCTCAAAGTTACGAGTCCAAAGTGCTCAGTGGATTTTAGGTAAGTAGAGTTAAAAGTAGGGCGTACATTCGTATTAAAACACGAATGTATGTTTAATTGACTTGCTATATATTACTGTGTGTCTTATTTTGTTCTTATTGTCCCATCTCTTTCCATTTAGGTTTCCAATCCCTGACATGAGAAAATCCGACGACCAGAATAAAATCCCCTACTGGACACGAAACGTTCGAAGTGACTCTATAATTTTCAAACTTAAGGAACTCAGCTTCAATACTTGCATAAATTCCCAGTCAGATGTCCTAGAATTTGATACGCAGTGTCAGGAGTGTAAATTGTACTACAAGGCCAAGCCAACAGACTTGCCCCTCCATTTTGCGACAGCTTCGGCAAATGACATCATTAATAGTGATTCGGATTTCGAAGCTCCTTCCTTGAGGGGCTTTGACCGACCCAGGTACGTTAATTGTCAGATTTTGTTTTTTGTTATAATTTGTTTTCTAGCTTCAGTTTTGTTTTAAATGTATAACATGCAAAGTAAATTTCAAATTGTGTTCTTGTTTTCAGAGTTGTTGTTTCAATCTTTCCTGAACGAAAAGCTGAGATAGTTTCCGAGAATACAGCATCAAAAGCAGAGGAGGATGACTCGCTAGCCCATTTTATGTCCATGTCCAATTTTAAATCTGCTCCATCGCCTTTCAGCTCACGCCGAGTTGTTCACGAATGTCTTAGTTCTAACCCTGAAGATAAAGCTAACGGAAGTGAGTTACATTTTGATTGAGTGATATTAGCTATACTTAATAGAACATAATTATGTAGAATGTGTGCGTATTTTAGTTCGAATAAAAATGTAAAGCGTGTACGTTTTGTATCATTATTCATTGATCGATTTGATTCGTGTTGTAGGCTTTGGGGAAAGTGTGATTCCAGGAGATCCAGCAGAAATGAAGAAATTTATTGATGACACGATACAAAATGTTATGTACAAGGTTGACTGCAATTTAAGGTCAGTCCAAGTCAATATGCCGTCCAAGGAGTTCTTTGAAGAAATTTACAATAGGTATGTTGGCTTTATACAATTTTTAAACCTAATTTAATTTACTGCAAAATTTTAATAAAAGCAATTATCGTAGTGCCGAAGTTGTGGTATGCCTTTAGTGCATTATTATTCCGTTGTAAGAAAATTGTATTTTTGTTTGTGCTCATAGATTAAGTATGGATCTCCTTCTGTGGGAACCGCTTGCACCTAAACAGTCCAGTGAAGAACAGAGTGGTGGAGGTGGCGGTGGGGATAAATTCTTCCGTGCTTCTTCGGGTCCTCAACAATTTTCAATGTGCAAATCTGGCCTTCGGCTTGGTATGAACTTGTTTCAGTATGCAATAATATGTGCACACTTTTTGCTATGTGGAAGGAACTAGGTATTTAATTTTAACGTGTTGAGTACCTAAATTGATTTTCAAGCAGTGAGATACATTTTTGTGCTTCATGCATAATTTAGAATGCGACTCTGGCTCTGATGATGATGAGGATGGAACTTTTTACTCATCGTCGAATAAATTTGGTGGAAGGAGAAAAAATAAAAAAGCACAAAGTGAAAAGAATAAACGAGTTTTACCGCAAGGACAGAGTGAAGTGACTATTAATCTTGTGATTTCACATGGAGTTTGTGCATTCTTTACACCTTTTGAGGTAAGTTAAAATTAAAATGTGTCTGAAAGTGTCTGATTCCTTGACCTGGCTGGTCAGTCTGTTCTTTATTTCTACCACTATTCTGTTTTGATTTTACATAGGACACTTTGGGAAACATAGTGCCAGAGCTAAAAGGTCAAGTGACTTTAGAAATAGAGAAAGGCAACCTTTTCATTGTGTCTGGATATAAAGGAAGTCGGAATGCGGGCTATTTGTGTCTCCACAGTCATCGGGCTACCTTTTTTCATTCTGGTTCGAAAGAATCCATTTTGTTCTGGATATCTCATTCTAATTCACTTTCTTCGTGTCAAATTTTTGTTTGGTTTTGCCATCTTTAAATTTTGTTAATTTAATTTTTATTTTGCTCTTTTAGAATTAGTAAAATCCAACGATCTCATCCCGCGGACCGAATTGAAGCGAACGATATATCCAAGTGACGAAGGAGTTCTGACCACTCGAACTTCCTCCGACACATCTTCTTATGGAAATGAAAATCAAGACATGCTCTCCGTTGCCATTAAAATTGATAAGGATGAACTAAAGAATATTAAGGTATCCATGCACAGACTTTTCGTTGTTTCAAAATTGCTAAATTATAAAGCATTCGAAATTTACTGACTAGTTTTCCTGTCCCGGAGCTTTAATTGTGGACTTAAACCCAGTGCAATAGTTACGGGAAATACTTAATGTTATTTTACAGAACTTTAAAGTTGCCGTGGGAATTAAAGGGGGAACAATTGACTATCGAATGTCTCTTCCAAATCGAAATTGGTTTACTCAAATAGTGGATTTCTTCGATGTGACGGATATTTCGGTTGAAGGCTACACTCCATCAGCTGTCATCACGGAGCTGCACGTTCATTTATGGAATTGTGCTGCGTCCTACGCGTAAGTACTCGGTCCTCTGTTTGTGTACGTTTGTGTTTTTTCGAACTTGTCTGACTTGTAACCACAATCTTTGAACTGGACAAAATTATCAATATTTTGTTTGTCATTGTCGTAGACCATTACAACTCCCCCTCCGCTCAATCCTGACGGTGGAAAATCTGAGCATTTCGGTAAATATTGCAGCTCAAACGAACATGAAAGTGATCCGGTTCATTGCTGAAGATGCTGCTCTCTTTATCACAAATAAGAAGGAGTCCTCCGATCTTCGACACGATTATGTGTGCGTCATGGACATGGACTTGTTCGAACTTCTCTTGAGGATTTGTGTGAATCGAAATAATGATCCGGCAGTGAGTGGCGTGCCACAGTTTGATTTGAAAGCTTCAAACAATGTTCTCCATGTGCGAACCTGTAGTGACTCGATCAAAGTTCTTCTTGAGCTCATCACGCACTTGGCCAATAACGGAGATTTACCTGAGAAAGATATTCTGAGTGAGTTGGATGAGTTGGGAATTGGCGGGGGTGCTACTAATCCAGTTCCAGCAAATTCCGAGTCAATGGCCGCTGGATTTTTTGATGCAGAAGACTTTTCCGGGGCCCCATCTCTACCCACCCCTGCTGCACGAGAACGTAAATATTCTCAGAGTCAAACTATATATTCCAATCAAAATCCAAATCAAACTCAGAATCAAACTCAAGCAGATCACCTTCATACCATGGTTGCAGAAGCAATGCAAGAAAATTTACATTCAAATCTTAGCCAGGAAAATAGTAGTTTGAAAAAAGTTGGGTCAGGTAGAAGCTCCAAGTCTCGCAGTGCAAGCGGTGCAAGTATCAATAGTGCTGGTGGCGGTGGGAATTTCGGAAGTGGTTTTGGAACTGGTTTTGGAACTAGCTATGGAAAACCACAGTCCATCGAAATACATTTTGAGCCAGGTCAAAAAATGTATGGGGCAGAAGACAGTCGGGATTACGATGAGGAAGAGGAGGAGGAATTTAATGAGGATAAAGATGTTGAGGGGTCAAATGTCTCGACCCCTGCCCCGCCTTTGTTCCATCGAGACGATCCCATCATGGAAAGCTGCGATGGCCTTCCCGTCACCATACAGATGAGCGACGAGGACGAAGAAGAATTTTGTATTTTGGAAAATGACCCGGGTGTGGGAATCTTGGTGAGTTGTTGTTCTAGTGATGTGAATTGAATCTTCCTTTTAAATATTAATGCTGCAGTCTCAGTATTATTATGTAATTGTGCAAATTTTATGGTTGTACCAGTCTAATAAAAATTAAGTTCCCGCTTTCATTCTTTCTAGCCAAGAAACGGAGAACCTGAAGTACGAATGTTGACTAATAAACCGATTGAAGTAATTGAAAATCATTTTTCGGTCCCAGTTGGGAAAGTTGACATTTTGCTAGCACCGAAACATTACCCTAAACCAGTAACTAGATTCACTGTTCAGGAAATGTCCCTCGTGTGGCATTTGTATGGCGGGGAAGATTTTGGAAGTGGGGGCAATTTCAGATCGTCGCAACGAACTGTATTTGGCGGATCGTCTGAAACGTAAGTCAAGAGTTTCGAGCTACCTACATTGTGCATTATTTTAAACGATCTCCTCATAAGATCGGAATGTTGTGAAAAGTGTAATGTTGTTTTAAGTCGGAAATAACCTACAATGTGGGTGAGTTATCCTGTCTTTATTCAAGCATCGGAATATTTAATTTAATACAATTTTTCTGCTTAACAGGTTGAGTCATGAATTTAAACGAGGTGACAGCTATGACAGAAGTGATCAAGCAGAAGTTGATTTAGCAATTGATGCGTTAAATCCTGGAGCTTTCTTTTCTAAAACAAATGCGTTTGAAGTAAGTGTTTTTTCGGGCATGTATAGATTAAAATTACAAGAATTTCTTCAGCACTCGTGAACTAATGAGCAAAGGATGAGGGATGAATGTAGAAATTCAACACCTGTAATGAATGTGTGCTATTTCAGAACCCCTGGGAGGGAAGCAGCAGTCCCAAGAGTCAGCGGCGTCATTCCGTAGGTTACAGCACTACCTGGCGAGCCCAGGGGGGCAAAGGACGAAACCACGATAAGCTCGTTGAACTGCAGCTAAGCAAAGTGAGTAGAGTGTACACATACTAACTTCTGCAAAGAGATTTATCAAATTAGAGCGTTCTTGCTAATAACATTTGATTGTTTAATTCCAAATTACAGATAAAATTCCAACATGAAGTGTACCCTCAAAATACGGAACAAGCCTCGAGACAAGTTCTTGTCATCAACAGCGTGGAAATTCTGGATAAATTAAAATCTTCACTTTACAATAAGATGCTGTACCTCTACACGTCACCGACATTACCAAAACAATCGTATGCTAATATGGTGGTTATCAAAGCAGCTCATATACGACCGGATCCACAGTTAAATATTGAAGAATGTTGCCTTAAAGTCTCTCTCCTTCCCATTCGTCTCAATATTGATCAGGAAACTATTTTATTTTTGGTTCAGTTCTTCACGGAATTAGTTGCTAGCAAGGACGATGGTAAGATGACACATTCTGAGATTCTGATTAAAAAATAAAAATATCTTTGAGCCTTTTCGTTGTTATAGAAATGATATATTTTGCGTTATTTCATAATTTTTTAGAGGATGACTCGATCTCATCTTCAAGCGCCCGACCACCCAGTCACACTCCATCCTGTGAGTCTTTACCCGTCATGATGGTCAATACAAAGGAAGGTGGGTCGGAGGATCCACTTCTCAAGGAAAAGGAACTACAAAGTCAATTTCAGCCTTCCACTTCCTTGGAAGATGAGTCTGTTGTGTCCAATCTGATATCGCTTGCGGATGACCCTCTTCCAACACAAATACCGCCGCATCAGTCACAGTCAGCTGCTCAGGATGATAACGTCTCTGTATGCTCGAAGGATCCCTCCGTGGACTCTTTAAGACCTTCTGCACCCATCTATTTCCGGTTGAGTTTCTTCTGTTTTTTATACAAGTTTTGCATTGTGGCTGTGGCTATTACATACTGCTTTCTTGAGATTTTTGTGTTTATTTACTCCATGGTTGTATTTTGCAGTGAGGTTATATTTTCGCCGGAGGTGCCCATGAGAATTGACTACACTGGCAGAAACATGTATGACATGACAAATGGACCCATTCCGGGTATTCTAATGGGCTTTGGTCAGCTGGATGGGGCAGAAATACGACTGATTCGATTGACTAATAATCGGGGGTGCGTCAGATTGAAAATTTAGATAATGATTAGGTAATTTTTTTCTTCGATTACCTACCATAAATAATGTTGCCAATATTTTTGTTTCTAGAATCCTTGGAGTTGGGAAACTTTTAGGATTTTTCGGTACCGAGTGGGTGGCGGATATACGGACAAACCAAATTCCTAGTGTGTTGGGCGGTGTGGACATTTTGATACCAATGCATTCATTCGTTCAGCTTTGTGAGTTGCTGCCCATAATTTAACTGTTCAGTTAACAAAATTTTCAAGTTTTGTGATTAAAAATTATATAGGTCTGTCGTCTGCTTCTATATTTTGGAATTTATTCAATTTGTTTTTGTTCTAACCTACAGTTCAAGGAGTTAAAAATTTATTCTACCTACCTGTGGAGCAGTATCAAAAGGATGGACGGCTTGCCAAGGGCTTACAACGTGGGGTCAACTCCTTTTCTACATCAGCTGCAATGGCTGTGTTAAAGTTAACTAATCGAATGGTCCAGGCTTTCCAGGGTGCGGCTGAGTTTACGTATGACATGGTTTCACCCGGACCCAGTGTCCAGCAGCAAAGAAGACATTCGTCTACGAAGAAAAAGCGCTATTCGCAGCCCAGCGATGTTAGGGAAGGGGTTACGAATGCCTACAATGTCGTTCGGGAGGTAATTTAAAAAAAAAGAAGTCAAAATATTTAGTGCTCGGGTCACCTTGGTGATTGCTATGCTTAGGAGGTACTTATGATTCTTGAAATTCTGTAGGGCCTTGGAGACACTGCACACTCAATTGCTCGAGTGGTGGCAAAGGAGAATGAGCAGAAAGGTGTATCTGGAGCTGTTGGTGGTGTGTTGAGGCAAATCCCTCCAGCATTCATTGTCAGGCCCATCATTCTCGTCGCGGAGGCTACTTCGAATGTTCTGGAAGGATTGAAATCCCAGCTGGAGCCTGAAACTAAGAAAGAAGCGGCAGAGAAATGGAAGGATTCCTAAAGGCAGGCAGACTAAATTCTTTATAGACATACAATATTGTAAGCTTCAGATACAAGTACTGACTATTATGTTATGATCCTACGGACATAGAATAGTTCCATATAATTATATTACTTCCCTTTTAAAATTTTAAACTAGAATTTTTGATTTTTTTTTCGAATTCTGATTTTTTGTCATGTTGGTCATTTTTGTTACCTATTTCATGTCAAAATTGCAATTTTCTACTTGCAGTCAGTTGGATGTGAGTAAAATACATTGTAATACGTAGAATGGAGGTCCCAGCAAAACGTCCGAGCAGTGCAAACCGGTGCAGGCTTTTTTTTCGCCCACATAGGATTGTTTGCCATGTTTGGGACTTTTATTGCCGGGCCTCCATTGCCTCTACGGAATTTTTTGAGACAGAATTTTGAGCTAGTTTGATGCATTTAGGTGTAGAATTTGTTATTAATCGCAGCAGCATTCTAATTTTTGTCTAAATTACGAACATCTTTCAACTGAAAATACTGATAGTTTGAGTATGCACTGCGAACGTACAAGCAATCCATACTATACAAATTATATACCTAGATTAACAAACGTGTGCGTATTAACGGCGCAGTAGTGTATAAGGGTATTATTACTATAAACAAAATAAACTTTGCAATTCCTTTTGCATTGGAAATTAGAGTAAGGTACCTACTAGTTACTAGTAGTAATTAGGTACAATTATTATATTGAAATAATTCGAAATCGAAATCCATTTATATGCGAAATATACGCGGAACGAGAAGAACGCATCTATTTTGTACTGAAACTGTAATTCTAATAATAGTTAAAGGAAAAAAACAACTTCGAATTTCTAGTGAACGAATAATTGCTTGATTAAAAGTAATTAATTTGTAAATTAATAAATCGTAATTCTTATCTGCATTGTTTTGATGATTCGTTGAGTGAACTCGTAACTGTGTTAGATAGGTAATTAGTAATTTTCTTGCCTATGTTGCCAGTATGGTGTAAGTAGATTTGTTAATTAATTATTAAATTACTTGTGTACGTTCTTATGCATTGAGTAGAGATTTTAATAGAAGAATACATTTCTAGTTTAGTAAAAAATGATTACTCATTAAATAATAAATAGCAAGGTCCAACTACAACTACTACATAATGCTAATTTTAATACTTTTCTCATTCAATGTTACACCATGCTTAATGATATGAAAATTAAAGTAAAAACAAATTTTTTAAAATATATATTTAGTAATAGATTTGTAAGTAATTGAGTCGTGTCCGTGTCGTACAGTGTTTTTGACAATTCTTCCAATTTTTATTAAAATTACAATAAATAAAATTACTATTGTACTTTCAACAAATTACAAATTGTCGATACTTGGGCTCGAGCGCTATCGATGTAGCTACTAATATTACTAATCACCTAGGTATGTAAGTGTCTAGATAAGCTATACTATGCAATATGCATAATATATTATAGTTATTTTAAAATGTACCTAGGTATTACGTATTGATACAGTGTATAGTGTGCCAGTTTATATAACCATTTTGTAATTGATAAAAGTAATTAGGTAAGTATGGAGAATCATTAAGGAGGAATAAGAATAACAATTAAAAATAACTATTAGTGAAGTAACTTAGTAGGTAATTATATTATTGTAATGACCTAAAGTAGGTACCTACATCATATCATCTATTCATGTTTTCTATGTGATAATGATAAAGGAGATGATAGCTTACGAGTACGATTATTGGATAAATGATAGATGATAGTAGATTAATTAATCATTACATAATTCTAATTTCCTTCATACCTAAACTTACCTACCTACCTATGTGTCATTTTTCCATTTCAATTGAACGATTTACATACAGACGCTGAATAAACGCATAGAAACGGATATATTTATGAAATGAAACTGTTTTGTCTAATCCGACTTCTACTTGCTCATCATTAACTTCATAAATAATTAATACAACTTTTATTTCCAAAATATACGCACATTTCTGTATTTCTTATTTTACAGCATAAAATATACACATCCTTTAACTAGTTTTCACTACACTTACTTACTACACGAGTATGTCCAACACCCTATTGCGAATTTTTACATTTTTTTCGTTCCTTAATAAAGTTTAATATATTTTTTTATTTTTTACAAATATTATTTGCACTACAGGAGAAGGAGCCATAGCTTCCGTCGCCAATGGTGATCTTCTGGAAGGGAAGCGACCCATTTTCGCAGCCCTGTTATCACAACTCCGAGTACTACGATTGATGCACCGATCACACTGAAATTGCAAAGAATGGATTATTCTACAAAAATTCAATTACTAGTACAACGTTTACCTAATACAGTAATAATGTATTAAATACAACAACTATTAAATAGGCATACCTGTACAGATCTGGCATAAGTCTAGAAAATATAATTTGCCACAAGAAGCCAAAAACAACGTCGAAGGTCCTAATTAGAGAAACAGGGCCCGTCGCTTCCGCCTGGAGGGCACTTATGATAGCAAATTGCCTATGAAATAAAAATATGAAACATTTAATTTCAACCTTAGAGTAAACGCATACAAATACTAAAAGTAATTTATTTTCTAATTCAATTACCCCACAAGAGTGAGAGATGCCATGAGTCCAGCCAGCAGCCAGTCATCTCTGCCATGCGGTAAACTTAGGACCCCTAAAATTAGGGCCAAAACCGCCATTTCAATGGTGCCCCAGGCTCCAAAGAAAAGTGTCACGACGGAGTAGTGAACCTTCCTTAAGTATCGAAGGGTGACGAAGGATAGTGTGGCCAGGATTGTGCAGCCTAGAGCCATACCTGCCCCAACCTGTCAAAAAAAGGCATAGTTATGGTAAAGTTCGGATTTTTGGATGTTTGAAAGCACATTTCAAAAATACAAAAACAGCTTTGTATATGTACTTACTAAAGTGTCATAATCAAAGCCAGAGGCACCCATTCCCAGTAAATGCGGTGGTTTGACCACCACAATGACCCCAGCCAGGGTTAAAAGACTAGTCAGCATTGGAATGATCCCACAGGGCTCCTTTAGAAAGTAGTAGGCGAAAAAATATGTAAAGACGGGGGTGCTCGAGGAAATGACGAGAGCGTCTCCCAGGGGCAGTTTTTGCAAGGAATAGAAATGAAGTAGGAGGGCATTGCAGGTCAGGATGCTTCGCAACTGTTAAAAATTAAAAAAATACATAAAAAAATGTAAAAAAAAACAAAAATGCTTGCCTATTCACTAATTTTTCTAAATTATATTAATTAAGCACTAATATTCAGGTTTTTAGATTGGGTTGATTTTCCCAATTCATTGAAACTATTTAAGCAAATTACAATGATTATTCTTTCAAAATTGGGAAAGTTTGGACATTAAAAAAAAAGTGCCACTCACCAAAAGAAAAGCTCCCACTTTCAAATGTTGCCAATTCTGTAAAATCTTTTCCTTCTCTTTTTCGATTTTGTCGAATTCATCCTTTGTGACGGCATAACTTTGCTCCGCATCCCCTTTTTTACATCTTTTAGAGCAGTAGAAAAATATAGTTAGAGGAATCCCGGGTATTAGTGCTCCCTGGAACCTCCAAAGGGACAACACGATGGGGTGATAGCCATGCAAATATTTAACTATGAGAGCAGTGAACGAGAAGATTAAGCTGGATAGTAAAGTGTAGAAAAATCCCCGATATTTCCAAATATAATTTCGTGGGGTTCCCTGGATTTCCTCATCTTCATCTTCCGAATCTAAAGATGCGGCATCCGGGTGGAAATTCGGTGTTAAGGACAGTGATCTGGAGCGAACTTTCATCGCGATGGACGGACGTGACAGACGCTTCTCCATGGTGGCGGTGGCTGAAGTTGTGATGCAGACGCAGTCGGAACAGGAACCGGTTTCAACTGGTATTCGAATCTAGAAACAATCAATGAGTTAATTAATTAAGTCAAAATTAAGTTGGCTTCATTTTCAATTATTTTAACACTTAATTACAATGTATAAAGTATTTCTGTTAAATAATTAAGAACTTTGCTCTTGTAACTACAACCTGTGACCTACTAATCGAACCTAACCTTTTCGAAACGGTAATATACTTACAGTTAGATTTGAATGTTTTTGAAAATGGTAATTTGTAGTTTTGACCCTTTTGGAAAAGTGCTATTTACTAGTTTTGACCGTTTTGAAAAAGTGTTTTTTACTAGTTTTGACCGTTTTGGAAAAGTGCTATTTACTAGATTCGACCGTTTTGAAAAAGTGCTGTTTACTAGTTTTGACCGTTTTGAAAAAGTGTTATTTTGTATTTACTAGTTTTGACCGTTTTGGAAAAGTGCTGTTTACTAGTTTTGAACGTTTTGGAAAAGTGCTGTTTACTAGTTTTGACCGTTTTGAAAAAGTGCTGTTTACTAGTTTTGACCGTTTTGAAAAAGTGCTGTTTACTAGTTTTGACCGTTTTGAAAAAGTGCTATTTACTATTTTTGACCGTTTTGAAAAGGTTAATTTATAGAATTAAACACTTTTGTAAATAATTCTTTTCATGGTTCCCCAGTTCCGAATAGGTTAAACGAACCAATTAGTCGTGTACTTAATTAGTTTGTTTTTAAGTAAAGTTAAAACCGCCTAATCTAATATACTTGATAGTGGTTAAATGTTGAATGTTGTGTTTTGTGTTGAGCTTACAACTGATTTTGCTAAAGATTACGACAGACTTGGTTATTCAATTCACACTTATTCTTAATCTACTTTTTCAGGTTATTCCGGAACCACGATTGACGATGAGACGTGTGATTACGAAAAGTATTCCAAGTCCTGCCTGTGACCTACTCTGTCGGTTCAACGACTCGAAGTGTGACCAACTTAATACTTACATTTGGTTTTTGAGTTTGTAGTATTTGTAATTACATGTCATTTCTTTTTTTGCAACTAGGTAAGTACTAACAACTAAGTACAGTCAACATTACATTGTTAAACATCAAGTTGGGCTGATATTTAAATTAACTATTGTTCCCTTTTAGTGTCTCATCTCTGCCCATAGTTTTGAGCCCTTTCCAACATCATACCAGTATTCAAAGTTTATGACAATGGCATAAAGCCGCAAAAAAGTAAACAGGAAAAACTTGAAGGACAAAACAAAGAACGACGATACAAAAAAAATGTAAGATGACTATAAATGTGTATTAATAGTGTTCAACTAAATAATAATTACCGACTTTTAGACTTGTAGCCATAATCGATTTTAATTTTTAAATCGTCAGTATTTTTAAGTATAAACGATGAACGATGAACCAACCATTAGTGAACATCTGCCGAGAGCGAATTCTTCAGTCTACAGTTGACAGTGTTTTGTAGCCAACATAAAATATTATCTTTTGGCTAACACATATTAATGATTAATTTATTGCGAATACACCAGGAAAAGCGTTTCGACACATTTAATTGAGCGTGCGTAAAGTATTTATACTTGCAGTATTACATTCAGATTCAGGTACCCAGTAGTTGCCAGTTAGGGATATTGTTCTAAAATGTTTAATGTTTAACTATAATTATACTGTCAACTGTGTAATGGAACTTTGAAGGTAGACTTGAAACTCAGTAATTTACTGTAAATAACTATTGTATTATTTTTATTAATAAAAATCGTGTTGAGTCCCTCACCTGATAATTTTCCATGATGAAAAGGCGGTATTCGGTAAACTATTAGATAGATATTATATTCGATCAGATGATGGTCCAATCGGTGTCCTTGTATTGTTTCCTCGCTTAATTTATGTTAAGTTTATTTAATGATCAATTCGTCCCGTTTAGTCCTTTTAGAGCTACTAGCCACGTTTAGGTAGATACTTATGAATTATGAAGAACTTTGTTGCCTCTGCCTGCGGCGTCCCCCCTTTTTATGTTTATATTTAAATCACTTAGCTACTTGGAGTAATTATAAGGAAAATACCACATAAATTTGTTACGATATTTTTAAATTGTGTATTACGTATATTTTGTTGTGTGTAGTTTGTAATTGTAATTCTGGTAGTTTTTCTGAATGATCTAATGAGTTAAGTGAAAGTAATTATTACGGTTAAAATCCAGGAAAAATGATAGGGGAATTGAGAGGATGCCGGATCCCATTGCATTGGCGTCATTCATTAATCGTAAATCATTCCAAAGTTGAAAGTATCGAAACCAAACTATCCAGGACTTTTGTACTTCACTCGAAGAATCGATGCATCGAAAGGTAATACACTAATAATGGTAAACATTTATAAACAAGGTTGAGTCATATCGAATATTTTACATGCAATTCCAAAATCATGTTCTAGATTTACGTCCAAATTGAAGAAAAGGTTACTTCCTTATAAAAGGAACTGTGTCGAGTTCTACACAGCGTGTACTGGACCTGGATAATGCTGTCACGTAGATTCTGAAAAGCTCATTAGTTAAGTGGTTACTGACCTATCCCTTGCTCCGTGGCTATCTTCGTTTAGAGCAGTAGTCAGAAATCCAATAGGTATGTAATTATCAATATCAATGAATGAACGAAAGTAGTGATAGTGACCATCCATTCGAAGAACAAACAGAGCTATTTGTTAATTTTTACTATCAACTGACCTTAATTTGGAATATTCAATAGTAAATTATAATTATAAACTCATCAGGCAGTGCAGGTACGATGCATCGCAACAGTTCACTTTAATTCGGTAGTACGCATGTTGACCTAATCCGGATTTCGTAGGAACAGTGGAAACTTTTGTAGTAGTTTTTATTTTTCACTTTTCATTCATTCTTTATGAGTACTATTAGTCAGTTGCAAATTACTAGGAACTAGTGATAAACAGAATTAGAAATCATAAATAACTTGTACTCTTGGTTTAATAGCTATTTTAATGGGCAACTAAAACATGGCACGTGTGGTAGCTAGGCTGTGAGCTCCTGGTTCCGGTAACTAGTAAAATATAATTGCCTACCGTAAATGTCAATAATTTCATTGAATGTAGAATGGACTGTCACTTTCTTGTCAATTATCAGGGTTCATGCTTTCAAGTTACTAAACCACGTATGACGTGAACAAAGTTATTATTTAATACTGTTGAGTTTGAGTTTGAGATCTGAATTGGCAGTTTAATGAGATCTCTGTATTGGCATTTAATTAGGATGTAAT